>JAMJFZ010000239.1:17470000-17772500 GCA_026225945.1 Cricetomys ansorgei | reverse complement strand
AAATGCGCCGAGCCAGGAAAGAGGAAAGTCTCCAAGTTTCCATTCATCCTGAAGCCCACCCAGGCTGAGCAATGGAGAGGTGACACTCTGCGTCAGCCAGCACATCTTTAATTCTCCCCTGCTCCCTGTTCCCATTCCTATTATCTCCCCACTGCCACAGCTGCACACTGCTATTGTCAGTGGTAAAGATGAGACATCTCTAATTAGAGGGCAGGATAAATTGCTTTTATCTACTTTTAACACGGTTTTACATGGCACCTGGTACACAAGCCTTCGCTAGGCAGCCGTCATTTGAAAAGCAAATGAATGTTCACAGAAATACGATACATTTTTTAAAAGAAAATTAAATATAAAAAGTAGCAAAAAAAAAATCAACATACTGGAGACTGCAGAGGTTTTGGGCTGTCAGAGTCGAGTGTGTTTATGTGTTGCAGTGAATTCTAATCAGCAGAGAGCCCGGAGATCCTGAAGAGTCTAGATTTCAAGTCTTGAAAAATTATCAGGGTAAGAAAGAGACTGATGTTACTCCTTTGAGAGTCTACAAGAAAAAGTTTTTGAGGAAAGTCAACAGCAGAAAATATTCAACATGATCTTTGCTGAATTTCATCTATCTGTTCATTTTTATAATAAATATATCCATTCTGTTTGAATTTCTGTTGCTAGTCTTGTATTCGGTTTTTATCTTTACTTTTTTTGGTAGTGTGGAAAGATTTCCAAAATCAAGCAACTTATCAGTTTTTGAAACATAAAACAAAGAGTAATCAAGAACTGTTAGATCTATAGTGTGTGGAACAGCAATGCCATTCTATAAAAATACCTGACATTTATTATCACTTGGGCTACAGATTCCACAGTTGCAAGGGCCTGTCTCACATCCGAACTCCGTGGGCTCCTTTCCCTCTGATCATTATCAGCAAAAATGCATCAAGTGTTTTCCTCCAGCAGCATCCATCAAAGCGTGACTTGTGATCTCTGCTCTGCCACTTTTGTAGCCCCTCGTCTGGCAGAGGTTCTGTTCCTGCTGTAGGAGCTTCTGCCAGCAAACTTCCTTGATGTCTTTTCTTGGAGGTTGCCTGATTACCGGTCATTACCTTCAGACTGTATGAGCCGTTATCTCTAAATAACAACTGAGCTACATTGCACATTTATGGTTGCTGTAGCAACACAAAGGCAGCTGGAGTTCTTTACTACAGTGAGTTAAAAGGACTTTCAGCTAAGAGGAAATGGTACCGTGCAGCACAGGGACGCTTCAGAGGAAACTGAGTCTGAATCTGAGGCTTCCCCAGGTCCTGATATGAGTAACTCTTCTGGATTTGGAGCTTACAGATCTTTCTTTCTTTCCTTCCTTCCTGACATGCTAGAACAAGACAGTGCATTTTTCAAGGAAAATAAAGATTGTATTTTTTTTTGTAAATTTTATATGTATTTTTATATATTTTGAGTGTATGAATGTTTTGCCTACATGTGAGTCTGTACATCAGTTGCATGCAGTGTTTATGGAGGTGAGAAGTGTTTATGTTCTGTAACTGGAGTTATAGATGGTTATAAGCTGCTGTGTGGGTGCTAGGAATCAAATCTGAGTCCTCTGGAAGAGCAGTCAGTGCTCTTAACCACTGATTCATCTCTGTAGCCCCCTCTATAGCATTTCTAATTTTAAAAATTGGATCGTGAGCAGTGGACCAGTGCTTATTGAATCTAATGTTGCATTAACCCCACCCACAATATGCTGTTTCTTCTTATATATCATCTTAGTCATTAGCACAGTTGGTTAAATAGTGCTGTGATTTTCATGCATGTGATAGCAGTGTACTGTCTGACCCACTTGGCCTGAGTTATAACCTTGTCATTATTTCTGATCAGTGATTCATGAATGGAAAGGACATGTCATGGTTGATAGGGAACTTTCTAGTTCTTTCTTTATACCTTGGCAATCAATAGCGGTCAATACTGTGGCTGATCTGTGAGCTTAGTTCTCAGAGTGAAAAGAAACTGAGGAGCCCAGAAATGCCCCATGCCTGGCATGAAGCATTAGCAAGAGTGATTTTTGTTGTTCCAAGCTGATTCATTCAGTGCTCTTTGCTACAGTAGTGATCTCCAGCCCACCGTGAATTCTGCACTATTATTATGCATTTTGTCCTCAGCCCTGCTCTACCTACTTTAACTTGTTAATTTAGCTCACTGGGTACAGTTTGACTGTTATGGTTACATCTACCTTATCTTTCCACTTTATCAGGCTACAGTTGTCTCATGGGCAGAGAAAGTGCACTCCTTCTATTTGTGGCTTGTGATCTATGGTCTTTGACTGGAGACAATACTGATGATTTAATTTACCCAAAGTTGACACTTCATCTCTGTGTTTATGACAGTGAATGAGTTCATGCATTGACCATTCTTGAGGATCATTCTTTGGATCTGTGCCTCAAAGTTAAAAGACAAAAATGATGTTGTCAGATACAGCGGAAATACATATTCAACTTAACAGGTTTTGAAATAGCCAGCTATGTGGCATCTGCTAATTCAGCTTGGCAAGTATGTATGAGTTCTCCACTTGTGTGTGCCAGAGTTGCAGACACTGAGAAATTAAGAGTATTGAGAATTCTTGAGGAATTAACAGGGTCACAGTAAGCATTCTAATGAGATGTATTTTTATCTTCACAACAAATTAAAAATATCTACTTGGTAGACATATTGCAAGGGTTGATGAAAATGTTATTTGTTTATATAGTATAAATCTCATATGTATATATGTTATATACATGTGTGAGACTTTTGGTTTTGTTGTTAATATTTGAGGCAGTGTCTCATTATATACCCCAAGCTATCCTTGAACTTGCAATCTTGCTTCAGAATTCTAAGTGTTGGGATTACAGACAGATACTACATATATGTAAATCTATAAGATATAAATGTTTTCCATTTCAAAGCATTTCACACATGATAACATAAACTATTATTTTATACGTTTTACATAATATATTTTTATCAATAGTTACTTACATTAAAGAATAATAGCTGGATATTCTAGGTAATTTGTTGGCTTGCTTCTTATGACAAGTATAGAGATTCAAAGATATAACATTCGGAAGGGGTGGAGAGAGTGTCTCACCATATTGTCCACGCTGGCCTCTAACCCATGATGCTCCTATGGCAGAGATCTGCCTGTCTCTGCCTCCTGAGTCCTGGGATTAAAGATGTGTAGCAGCACCACCTGGCTAAGAAGACTTTTTTAAGCTGTTAGTTAACTTAAAACATGAGATTTAGACTTAACTTAAAACATTGATTTAGAGAGAATATCTGTGTTAAAAGATAATGGCAAAAAATACATCTATTGTGGACAGAATGCGAGGTCTAACTTCAAGTTTTAAAACTGACAACAGATATGTGGAGACAGAACAGAATTAGGGTGTACTCAAAAAAGTGAAAAAGCTCATCCAAGTGTCATGAAAACATTTCATGGAGGGGCAGGGGAAATTACGAAGGCACGACTATCTGGATAAAAGTGGTACCGAAACTGAGGCTTTCTTTCTACAGTTGATGAAGGCTGTAAAGACTGTTTGGGGAATCACAGGGGAACAATTGCTGCTTTCCAGGTCCATGCTGTTTAGTGACTATTGAAGCAAAAATAGGGCTAGGGCCAAGAATCCCTGGGACTGGAAAAGAAAATGGCGAGAGAATTAAAAATTACCCTAGTGTTGGTTGTTATCATTTGACTTTAGAAATGTAACTCTGTCCATATTCTGCATAAGAAGGACCAGAGTTTATTTAATACCATGTGTTTTGCAGAAAAACTATGTCATTTGATCCAAACTCTGTGTTTCCACCTGATTGGTATCACATTTGCCAAGTGGACAGCATTCTAAATCTTTGTACAATAGACTCAGCCAGTTCCCAGAGTAGACTTACTCTATGCCCCCACACCTGCACAGCTGTGTCTTTTCTTTGGTAATATAAGGTATTTAGTGCTCCTAATAAGTGCCTTTTACACTCAAAATTATTGTCTCTTAATTACTTTTAGTCTTAAAATTTATCATTAACATTTTAAAGATACCCACTTATAAACCCGCTTTTTAAAAATCTATGTAATTCAATTTGCATGTAATAATATGCATTTTTAATAACAGCTACTGAGAATACTTATAACTTGACTTGCTCTTCTTAAAAATTTTGAGTGGTCCTTATAAATTTTAAATTCTATTTCATTTGTTCATATTTCAGGTTTTTGATGAGCAAATGCAATTTGTCTGAGTTGTTAAATTATAGTCACAGAACGAATACATTAAGTTTATGGATATGGTAAGTCTTATAGTACTTTCAATATTGTATTATTTTTTGATATATCAGAGTCTCAACTTTCAAATAAATGTAGCAACCTAGATCCAACACTCACTCACATGCTTAAATTGAAACCTGTTAGATACTTCAAAGACTACATTCTCTCAAACACTGCTCATTCCTAAAATATCAAAAGAGCAGAATATTCTGTCATAACTATGGAATTATTAATTCAGTTTAGTTCTTCATTTCTGTGTTTAATTCTATATTTCCCCAGATTAAAAACAATACACATCGAAAACCAATAATTTCATTGCAAATTATTTGGAACTTCATTTCCGGATAAATTGGTATTTCCTTCAGAGCTAGCAGGATGATTTATCTAGAATTATTTCTACAGACAGTCATCTGAGACCTTTTTTACACAAGGAGACATTGGGATAGCAGAAGAAGCAGTCTCTGGTTTGGGGGGGTCTACAGAAAAATTTAATTTCACAAGATTCTTCATTTTCTTAAAACTGATATGTCGCTGAAAACTTTTAGTTTATGTTCTAGCTGGATTGGGAACAATTTCTTTGGTTCCTTTGAGGTACTGAGTACATCAATGTGAACTTGGCATTTTTTGTGTACTTTTGTGGTTCTGTATCACACATTCTAAGGCCATTCCAACCTCAAATGACATCACTTAATGATGTAATATTGTCTAAGCAATTTGTTATCATTTTATATTTCCATGAACCCTGTTCTGTTGAAATCTAATATATTCTGTGACAGTGTATGAACAAATCAAAGCAAAAGTCCTTTGCTCAAGGAATGCAGTACAAGAAAGAAGAAAAGCAAAGAAAAAAGTTTGCATGCCATGTGTAAGTGCAACTAAACTAAAGAGAAGGAGAGCAGGCCTTCTTCTAGGATTATCAAGTAACTCTTCCCAAAGGAAACACTTGAATCAGTGCTTCCTAAGCAGTTCAAGGACTGTGGTGCTTTTTACTAAGTGCTGAGGGACAGGGGTCTTCAATCACAGGGCTAGACTGGTATCATCAGTAGCATTGCCTGGGGACTTGTTAGAAACACAGGCTTAAAACCTCAGATATTCTGTAGTGGAAACTTCAGAGGGTGGGAAGAGGCTCTGCAAGCTGGGTTAAATAAACTCTTTTGGTGACTTATGCCTGTTAAAATTATGAACCATTGCATTAAAAGTATACTAAGTTATGGAAGGCTGATATCATATTATTCTAACAAGTGATAATGTTTTATGGTGAAGTCATATATAGACTATGAATAGTTTGTAGGTGACTATGTAATCCTCAGTAAAAACCATATTATTTTTGGGTCTGTACATTGAAAACCACTTTACACTGACAAGAAAGTAAAAAGAGTTAGTGTCAGATTTTTAAAATCAATCTTTGAGATCAATCCTATTTTAAATAACTAACAAGTACTGCATGAATGAAGTCATAATAACTCTAAAGTAAATCCAACTATATTCAAAATTATGGCCTTCAATGCTTTCTGATAGAGTTAACAAACTCTGAGTCAATCAAGATAAGAACAATTTCACAGACTGCTTACTCATTCCTTATGTATACTGAAGTGAACTTAAAAAAATAGAAGCTCTGAGATTTAGCATGAGGGATGGGGAAAGATAGAAGGGTTCATCTGCTCCCTCCACAGATTCAAGAATGCCAATACTTCTTCTTGTAATGACTAGTCATGGTAACAAGACTGGAACTTGAAAACCAACTAATACTGCTTGATTGTTCAGAGAAGTAAAAAAAATTTCTAGTCATAAATTTAGATGAATAATTGTGAGCATCATGTATTGTCACAATTTGTTAACTAAAATTTTCAAAGTCAATTTACGATTAACACTAATGGTGAAGGAGTGAGTTTTGTTTCCAAGTCCGACCTCCCTTTCTAAAGCAGGTCATTTTGATGCTCATGAATTAAGACAATATGATCGTGAATGCACCAGTTTTTCCCTCTGTAACCTGAAGGTATTCACTTGTGCAAGAAACACCCATATTGAAGGTCAAATTTCTTAGTTAACCAACAAAGTGTTGAAAACTATCACATGTAAATCGACCAGCATGGAAGGACAGAGTTACCTTAATCCACTCAGGGAAGAAGAGTTTTTTGCGTTCAGCATGAATCTTCAGATGTCGATGGATTGCTGTGACTAATTTGCTATGTGCTAATTCATGTGGGGTTGAATACAGAATAATGTTTGAGGTGTTCAATCGTAATTACTGAAGATTAGAATTTGACATTTCTTTTCGGTTGACTGGGGGGTATGGCACCTGTTGCTTGATTTAGGGAGTTGACATGAGTTGTCATTGCCTTGAGGGACTGTGTCAAGTGTATAAAAAAGAACAAAGTAGAAATTTTCTTTAACATTGAAATATTGTTTTGTTTTATTTTTTCTTCAGATGTCATCAGATTAACTGTTTTCCAATCTAGGGGCAATTAGGCACAGTCAGGGACATATCTGTTAGTAAACAGGAAACTCACTTCTACATTGTGAAGAGGAATTTCTCCAACTTCATATAATCAATCAATCCTCCCCTAAATACATTCAATAGATGTAATTGCAGTATCTAACACGTGATGTGTTCAATAGATAACTGTGTAGACTGTGGGAATGAAATGAAACTGTAACTATGTAAAGGACTTGCTATAGCTTGAAGCTTAAAAGTGTCCCCAAGTCCATGCTTTGAGCGCTTGGTCCACAACTAATAGTGCTGTTTTAAGAGGTTGTAGAGCCCTTACAAGGCGAAGCCTCATTGGTGAAAGTAGGTCATTAATGGCCAGGCTCTGTGGTTATTGCTAGGTTCATGTCAGCTACACCCTGCTTACTGCTCCACATTCATGTGAAAAGCTTTACTACATGCCAGTACTAAGTATGTCCACCATGCCTTCCTTGACATAACAGACTGAAGTCTGTCTAAAACCAGGAGACAAAAATGAGTATGTCTGTTCCACCCCGAAGTTGATTCTGCCAAGTGTATTGTCACAGCACCAAGGAAGTACCTAATATAGTACCTTTATTTAAATTATAGTGCCCAAGACACAACAGTGAGCAAACTCTCCAGTGGACAGAGAATACGTCACTTGCTGGGGCTCCTATAATGATAGTTGAATAAACATCATAAGAGTATATAGCTGTGCTAAAGCATTTTTATATGAACTATATTATCAAATGATATCCTATTCAAAAATTATTGGGTCTCTATGGAAAATACACCTGATTTCCCCCGGTCCCTCCTGTATGGAATTGTTTTCCAGAAAATGTCGCTACTACAAGGGAATGCACTCCGTTGCCAGTATGTCTTCTATCATAATGTCAAGGCTACTTCAAATCTTACTGCCCCTTAAATAACAGATCTCTGTAGCATATACGAGCTAATTCCTAGTGCAGCCGCGGCTCCCAGCTCTTCACAGCCGTAAGCTGAAAATTAACAGCAATTTTTCATTATGACACTGGGACCCCGACCGTGCTCATAAGAGTTTTTCAGAAAAAAAAATACACTGTGATATGATTTCTGTATATCTATAGATTTGAGTTTTTGAAAGGCGCAAAATTTCTCAGCACCACTTACATAAATACAATGATACTCTAATAGTGGAGGAATTCTCATTATATTTCATTTTAAATGTTTAAGAAAGAAAAACCTCGTGGCACATATTTGAACTAGTACATTGTTTTCTTGATTTGTAGAGTTTGAAGAGACAGTGAATGAATGGAGCCCCCCATGCAGTATTTCATGTACATTCTATAGGTCTGTGAAATTTCTATAATGCAGCAAAATAAGCCTTGCCTCAGGTTTGACATCGTCTGTTTATTAGCAGAATTCTGTGCACCTGCTCAAGCCACCTGCACATTTTAACGTAGCATTTTAAAGCAGCTTCAATCAAGTACACAGTAGCACACAGACTCGGCGTCTAGTACATCAAGGACTTAAGGTTCAATTCATAAATCGCTTAGAGAGATGGATGTCCCTTCTCCCCCTGCCTCCTTGTTGCTCCTCCAGTCCCACCACCCTGTGTAGAGGATTATTTATCACAGTAGAACAGCAGCTTATCCTTACTGTCAAATGGAATTAGGATGTTATTTAACTCGTGGGAGGCAAATCCGTAAGACTCATGGCCTGTTGTTTATGAGACAACAGGAATTTTATTTGTGATTATAAATAGGCGCGTTTTCAAAAGGAGATGCCCATCAATCACGAGAACATGAACCTTGTGCATGACAATGTTCATTTTCGTTGTAAGCAGCCGCTGCCAAGTCTGTTTCCTGTAGGTAGCAAAGGGAAAATGTTCTTTTTATTTCTATTATCTACATTTGGATTTAATGTGTGTGCTATCTCAAAATACTTTATTTTTTAAGTACAGCATGACACATTAATAAAATAGTTATATGTATATATAGTCATACATATACACACGTATATACATATAACGTATATGTATATATACATATAATGCATGTGTTTTGTGTGTGTGTGTGTGTGTGTGTGTTTTGAGACAGTGTTTCCCTGTGTAGTCCTGACTATCCTGGAACTCACACTGTGGCCATGCTTGCCTCTGCCTTCTTCTGTCAAACAGAAGATGTAGCCCAGGCTGGCCTTGAACTTGTGATTCTCCTGCCTCTGTCTCCTTCAGCAAATTTTACCAGCATGTGCCACCACAACAGGCTTTTCTTTGTATATTTGAATATATTCCCTTACTTCTCTTCCAACATCTGTGACCATCCATCCTCCTTGATTTCATTATCTAGCTCTGGTCTCAGGGTTCAGCTTTTGTACTGATTCACTCAGCAAATGATTGTGAATTCTCACCACCTTCCCAGCACTAACATAAGTGAAGGAAAACAGCATTCAACCACAGGCAGAAACACCTTTGGTTTTGACAATCTGAGTGAAGTTGCTGCTGGCTTCTCTTGTAGGAAGAGATTAGGGATGATGCCAAGCATGAATAGAAAAGCCGCCTACAATAAAAATCTTTCCAGACCCAAATATCAGCGGTGCCACCACTGAGAAATTGTGGTCTAGAAGAATAAATAAGAATAAGAATAAGCTATGTAGCTGTGCATAGGTTTACTTATAATAAAGCCTAGGAACAGAGCAGGCCTAGGTCTTGGAGTCTAGGGCCTCAAGTCCTAACTATATCATGTAAGTAGGCTCTTTCCTTCACTCTTCTTTTCTTCTTTGGAGAAGGAAAAAGTGAATATTTGCAAAATGTATGTCCTTGTAAGCACTTACTTCTTTGTAAGATGAGCAGATATTTCTATTCCTGTTGGTCATAATGTGTTCCTGGAATTTTCTAATCACTATAGGCAGCAACCCATTGTGTATTAGATACACTAATACACCCAGGTTTTAAAATCAGTTTTCAGAACAGATTGTGATCTAGCACTAGTTACTGGAACCGACTCTCCTAGAAAAATAGTCTTAATGATAATACAAGCTATACATACTGAGTGTTCACTAGGTGCAGCCCTCCTGTGAGTTTTCATTCATTGTTCTCTTAATCTTTTCTTTTGTTTGTGTTCAGAACCTTATGAGGAAGGCATTATGATCATTTGCATTTAGAAAACAAGAATTACAAATAAAGGTGCAATTTATGAATTGTTCTAAATTCCGTAAGTAGGGAATGTGGGAACCAATGTTCACATCCAGGTGTGTGAGAGGTCACACTCATCCTTGATCTCTGCTTTCCTCCAAAATAGTTGAATCAGTCATAAAAATACTACATTGCTTTCCTTGTGGGCAAAAAGAAAAATTATGTTCTCTAAACAAAACGGAACAATGATCTAACATGTTTCTGTGATAGAATCTGTTGACAAATTTCGTATGTGTAGCTAAGATGAAGGGGTTGTCTGTCCTGAAGATCATGACAGAGATGGGAAAGATAACTTCCAGGGGCCTTGAATTGATATGATAAATATCAGTATTTAGACTGAGTGAGGAAAAAAAATGCTTACTTTATAAAAAATGTTGGAATAAGGGACACAAGGAAGTGACTTTTTAAAGTGAAAAATAGCATTGCCCTATTGTAAAATCTCTTTGCGTTGTATGAGACTTTTGAAAATGGTTATACATCTAGTGTTGAAGAATGTTGCTATAGCATTGGAACTAAGTATTCTTGAACCTAACACAGTTTGCTACAAGTAAATTCTATGTCAATCTTACAGATAAAAGCAAACATGAAAGTACATCAGCTACCCTTTGTATAAGTAATTTTCAATGGTGATTCTGAAAAATACGTTTTTAAATTTCTGGTCAAAGTAATATGATTGTAACATAATTTTTTTTTCAAGTTATATTCCAAAGGTTTATTGCTACTTTAAAAAAAATAAAATAAACTCATAGCAACATTAAAATACATGTAAAATATATTTTCTCTCCAAGCCACAAATGTATTACTTTGAGAGATGGACAATTTTAAAGTAGTCTCTAAAAATGTCTAGCACCTAGCATAGATGTATTGTATATACTGAGAAGTTAATACACTGTATAAACTGGGAATATGTTCAGTGAATATTGAACATTTTAGAAAATCTTCCCAAAATTTAAATGAATCGATATCTCCGGTTTAGTATGGTGTATGTATATTTTACAGACTCAGAAAGATTCAATAACCAGAGAATGTTCAAATGGGGATTGACTCTTAGTCCTCAGACAACTATTTTTCCTTGTTTCTTATCTTCCTGTGCATGTATGCAGTATTGTATGCATCTCTGTATGTGTGGGACCACGGATGTGTCACCTGTGTGTATGGAGTTCAGAAATTGACAGGGAGTGACTTCCACAATTTCTCTGCACTTTCTGTACTGATGATTGTTTCTGAGCCTCGAGTTCACAGAGTTCGCTTGTCTACGTAGTTTGCTTTTCCTCTTACCCCAACATAAGCTCGTTTCCACCTCCCAAGCGATAGGTTGTCAGGTGACCTCCACAGGTGGAGGTGATCTACCTGTTTGTTTGGTTTTTGTGTTTGTTTGTTTGTTTGTTTTTTTTTTGAGACACTCTGTTGTAACTCTGGCTGTCCTGGAGATCACTCTGTAGACCAGGATGGCCTTGAACACACAAAGATCCACCTGCCTCTGCTGGTATTAAAGGCGTGTGCCACCACCACCTGGCATCTGCCTGGTTTTTATATGATTGCTAGAGATCCAAACTCCAAACTCGCTGCTTTGAGGCAAGCACTTCATCCCCTGAGCCATCTCCTCAGACCTCCCATAGTCTGTATACATTCTGTTAATCCATTCTATTACTAGGATATTTTAGTTTTTTACTTTCATTAAATGTAATTATATAATTTCCCTCTTCTTTCTCTTACCCATCTTATGCCTAAACCACTTCAAAATTCACAGCTTCCTCATTTTTAACTATTGTTACATACACACATAAATGAATCTACATATAAACATGACCTGCTGAGTCCTTTCAGTGTTGCCAGCATGTATGTGTCTCTAGGGCTGACCACTTGGTATTGGATAACAAATCAAGGTTTCACCCATAGGAACTAATAATTCCCTCCTCTCGCTCTCCCTCTGCTTCTCTGTGTGTGTCTCTCTCTCAGCTGTTGTTAATTGCTTGTATCTTTTTATCCAAGAAGGAGACTCCCTGAGACTTGACCCAGCAGACAGTCTGGTGTTATAGATCTTACAGTCTCTCTCCTCTTTTCCACCATGCGTCTGAGCCTTGAGTACTGAAGTTGCGTAGACTTATCAATGGGGGCAAGTTTCAGTATCTTTGGACATTGCCGATTCTAGTGTACAAAGTGTCCAGAGCTCTGTGAAAGCAAAGCAATTCAAATAACTTTTCAGATACTTTTTGCCTGCCCCAAACCATTCCGGCAAGAGTCTTATAGTTTTAAACCTCGTGGAAACCACATCTCAGACTAATTTTCAAGTCAACCAGCGATAAGTATCATTTACTAGTTTCACAGCTGGCTCTAATCTCTTCCCTTTGGCAGTGTGGGTGGAGACATCATTTGTCCTACGCGTTTGGACTGCACTCTCAAAAGTTTCGATCTTGGAGCTGGACCTAGACAAGAGGTCTAGGTTTATTCAGGTGCCCAGGCCTATCAGAATAGCTCTAGTTCTGTTGCATGTCATTCTCGAGCAGGTGAGACCAGACACTTTAATCGTCAGAAGAGCTGTCTGTGCTGCTGCATCATGGGTGGCAGGGCAGTGTTGGGTGAACACTTTCTTCCCTTACTGCTCACGGAACACATCATTGATTTCTTCCCTCACTGTATTGCAGCAGAGGGGGATCATGCCTTCAGATGGAAGGGGCTCTATATCTTTAATAACTTTACCAGAACTAGGGAGTAGTGTTCCCCCTCTTTTTTCATTTTGGTTTATTCTACCTGGAAATAGGAAAAACAGATTAAAAAATGCCCACAAAATATATGTGCACAGTAAAAATTATGACAAGAATGCTCTCCAAGATAAACACGCTATGGCTCCATTTCCTCAGAGATTCTAGCACTGCCTGTCAGAGCTTAGAGGCTCTGGCTTACTACTTTGAATTATTCATGAATTGATGGCTTAAGCTAACTGATTGAAGAAAGTTAATAGCAAATTTCCACTATAGAAATTCACTGTGTTTGTTTAGAACCAAGTTAAATTCTTAACCAAAGTTCCAGAAAGATCTCCCTTTCTTTTACCGTGTATACATTTAGATAAATTGTTTATTTCCAAACATGTCTTTTTTTTTTCATTTTTAGATCAAATATTCCTGGAGAAACTGCATTATTAACTGACAGCAAAAATGTGAACTAAGAAAATCAGGTGGGACCCAAAGAAGAAAGAGAAAAACATGAAAATTTATAATTCCCTCCAATTTCCTCTTTTTGGAGCAAATGAAATTTGAAGTGAATAGTTTCCACTCATGCTTTTCCGTGCTTTTTCTCCTTTAAATATGATTTTTTTTTAAAGTGAGAATCTTTGTATTTTTTCTAGTGCTTCTTCCAAAGGGGGGAAGGGATGATTCCCTTTCATATAACAATGAAAAAATGACCAACAGAGAGTCAAATGATTATTCTGACTCATCAGCTTTACAGTTAAGGGTATAAGTAACTGTGGTTGTATGTTTAACTCCTGATCCTACATCCTAATTTTGGAAATAAAATTATACGAATTCTCTTCACAGTAAGAACATGCTCTAATAGTTCATTGTAGAAATTATTCACAGGAGTGTTGAAGAAAGATTCACAGAATTAGAAAATTCAGTGATTTGTGTTAGTTTGCATTGTGTACTGTGGGCAGGCAGAATTATTTCTAGCATTGGCATCAGAAAGCTGAAATGAACCTTTCACACTAATCACATGGTGGTAGACTTTCATTGTGTACTGATTAACTTTCTAGATAACAGATTTGTAAAGTCCATGTGCTCCTTAGTCAAAGGTTCAAATTTTAGCTCTCTCATTCATGATTTCAGGCTCAACCTCTGTCTCGGTACAGATAGGACAAGGCTACCAAAACCATGACATCTTTGATTCACAGAAGTGAAGTGTCTAGCCTATCATCCAACATTAAAATCAATCAGAATCATAAAGTCCCCAAACAAAAGTAAGGCATTTCTAATAGACTATCTACAACTGAATATTTAATGCTTTTTAAATATTTCACTAGTATAACACTTTAAATCTTCAGAAAAATTGTATTAAAAAGATTATTAGAATGATGTCTAGGCTGGATTTATAAAAGCATCAACTATTATCCATTTTATAAAAGTGTTTCAAAGATCTTTAAAGTACGTTAGTTTGGAAGAGCAAAAATATATTGGTAAGTTTGTTTTTCATCTTTTTGATTTAAGAGCTGAGGGGAGGGAAGTGATTACTTAAGAAGTTTAAAAACAAAGTTCTAGAACACATACCTTAAATAAAGGTAGTAAGGTATTTTTAATAACCTTGACAGATCTCTTCAACAATGTGAGACTTGATCCATTCTTCTCAATCCATTACAAGGTCGGGATAACCACACAAGAACAAGCAATAGCCCGATGGCATTTACCTTCAACCACACTGTTATGGTCAGAATCCGAACCTGTGTTCTAGGCTGAAGGCTTCAGCTGGCAGACTCTTATCTAATGAGTGGATTGATTGTTGAGAGATTCATGATTCCATGACATCATGAGAGGTAGCAGTAACAAGAGGCATGCACGCTCTGAATTTTAGAGACTTCTCCTCTTCTGTGATAGTCTTTATAGCTGAATATTGTGCCCATCACACCCAACCCCTATTTCTAGCACCTGACTCGATACTAAAAACACAGACCACCTGCCATTCCTGCATGAAGGTGACTGCAAATACCATGGGTAGAACAGGATTTACCTCTAAGCTACAAAGACAACGTCTTAATAGTGTATACATTTCTTGTTACTAGATTATGAACTTTTAACCATATTGTGTTTCACCTTGCACCTCTGTAACCTGGTATAAGTGCTGAGCATATATTTGCTTCTCAATAAATTCATGGAAATTGAGTGAGCCAATGAATGAATGAATGAATGAATGAATGAGAAAGATAAAGATAGCTAGTCTTAAAAATGTGTCCTGGCCAGGTGTGGTGGTGTGTACCATTAATCCCAGAATTCAGGAGACATAAGTAAGTGGATCTCTGGAGTTAAAGAAGAGCCTGGTCTACATAGTGAGTTTCAAGACTTCTAAGGCTACACAGTAAGACTTTGTTTCAAACCAAAACAAAATAAAAACGTGTTTCCTAAAAGGCTTTTCCCTTCTAAGTATTTGACCTTTGTGTACAGAGAATAAGACATATCTGACGTTCTAAAAATGAGATTAAATCTAAAAAGTGTAGTATTCAAGATGATAAAATGCTAAGTGAGAAGAATACGTAGCCCGCCTGTTCACCAGTGACATATTGTCTGGAGTTCTGTGTCTGTGATGGTAATAAACTGCTGGAGGGTTTTTTGAAAGCATTTTGGTAGGTTACATTGTCTACATATAACTAGGTTTGTTTGGTTTTTGTTTGTTTTGTTTTAAGATAGCATTTCACTCTGTAGCCAGGCTGACCTATACCTTATTATCTAGCTGTCTTAGTTACTTTTTGTAGCTGTGGGGGAAAAAATTAAAAATTAAAAAAAAATAAAACTTGACAAAAGCTACATTTCTGTCAATTGTGGCAAGGAAGTCACAGAATCAGGAGCTCGAGACACCTGGTCACATTTTATCCACAGTCAAGAAGCAGAGAACAAGGGACCCTCGCTTGATCTAAGTCCCTTTTCTTCATTTGTATAGTGCAGGATCCCAGCAAAGGAATGGCACCAACCAGAGCAGGAGCCTTCCAGACTCAGTTTACATGATAGTGTAAGACAAGCACTCACACGCTTATCTAGAGGCCCACGCAGAATCTCCATTCTACCAAGAGCAGAAACTAAGCATCTGAGCAGTCAAGGCTGGCTTTGAACTCATGACACGCCTCTTGCCACATCATCACAAGTGCTGGGATTATTACATCTATTACACATGGGCCACCATGTGTGGCAAAGATAAGTGATATTTTTTTTATGTAAGGTTTTAATGAGCACTATTTTAAGATTTAGACAGATGAGTAATTATCGAACAGGCAAAACAAAATAAATTCACCTAGTAGAATATTGTTTGGAATATGTAGAAAATGCTGTTGGGATTTTACAAGAAAAGGAAAATTTTACATGACTGTCGCCATGTCTCTCTAAAACTACATGTGTAAAATATGGGTTCAATCAAATAAATTTGGAGCCTTTTCATTTATTAACTGTTCTAAGGGTTTTCCAATTATTTGTGTAGTTTTTCTCTAGAGCAATTTATGTTCCTTCCTTTAAAAAGCCAGTTTTAAAAAATGTGTAACAAAATATACAGTAGTATTCAATGTATCCACCTGTGTGGGGTTCTAAAATGTTAAATTCATGATGAAATTTAAAAGCACAGTTGTTTTAGAGTTTTCTGAGGATATCCTGGGCTTCAGTGAGCTTGTTTATAACTAGTAAACCATATAGCTCTCAATCAGAATACATTTGTTCTTATGAACTTTATTGATTGTGCTTCTGTGTTCCTTAAAACACATTGCTTGAAATGAAAATGTTGTCCCTATAAATAAGGGAGTTTGAAGACTATAGTTTTGCCTTGATCTATTTAAGTAGCAGGTGAAAAGCTTCAGAGATAAATTCATTCTCTGGTAAAGTCTAATAACCTGAGTAAGCTCAATGGTGGAATTTTAGCATGTCTCTTTCCCCCGAGTTAAGAATATAAAACTGGTACACTTATGTGAAATATAATTTCTGTAATCAAACGGCAACATGCTGGAATACAACTTCTAAATTTATTAAGGAATGACATATATACCATACAATGGATCTGTTTCAGCAGTACATCCTATCCACACACATCCATACTCCTGTGCCACGGTGCTACCACGAACGCAGAGAATATGTGCATTGCCCTTAAGTTTTCCTCATCGTTCAGTCAACCTTATCTGGCTCCAGATTCAAGACAACCACTGATCTCCTTTCTGTTACCATAAATTCACTTTGACTTTTAAATAATCAGCTATTACTGAGGCTGCTTTCAAGTTACACTGAAGGCATCCACTTAAGGTGATACCTCACAGGTTGGACCATCAACATGAATACACAATTAGGCAATAGCTGGCATTCGCTATATAGTTATGAGCCCCATAAAATGCTAGAAAGTTCTGAAGCTCAGTCCAACAGCCCAATGGTTACAGGACCACCTGCAGGGAAGGTGACCTTTGGCCCTAATACTAAAATGGGTTTGATTCTTCCATGAGCTACAAGGCTTTTCCCTAGCCAGGATTTTATATGAAAGAAAGGGCATCCCTTCCCTTTTTCGTTATAAAGTGTATTTTGAAATGTGACCCTTAATAAAATAGTGTCTCTGCTTCAAAAATGATAGCAGAGACAGCCCATAACACGTCGGGTGAAGGGAATTTATGACCAGATAGGAAACGACTCAGCTTCTTTCCCCAGCTCTTACATTAAAATATTGCCAATTGGTTTTCAAGATTTTCTCCTGCTGCAGCAACTTAAAAATAATTTGGATATCAGTTTTTTGTTTTTTTTTTTTCTTTTTGCTTACTGTTGTGTTGTGATTCTTCCCTCTGTTGTCACAAGTATGAATATCAGGTAATGGGCACCATTCATTTTTGTGCTTAGTAGTTTTCCTGGGGTGCCAGTGACAGGAGAAACGTATGCATTAAAACAAGCATGTTGAAAAGCAGCTCCCTTTATAATTTCAGCCCAGCTGCTGTATTGATGGATACAATCTCTGCCACATGCTCCAGGTGGATCCTAATGCCTGACTCCCCGCAGAAGCCTCTATTTGCACATCTTAAACCACTTATTGGATTTGAACAGGATTTTTTCAGCCTGAGTGCAGTAACCGTGTTCACTTGTATAATATTTGTAAATCCAGGATTTACATTTCACTAGCCAAATCACCCTCAGAAGACACTGGGCAGCGCCTTTGTGCATCCCCGAGTCCCCTTTTTTAGAAGATACTGTGTCCATTTTGAGTGACTCAAAAGTGTACTGATAAATATGTCTTCAGCACATTGGCATGCACGAGGAGAAGCGATTCAATTACCAGTCTTCTCAGGTGGTGTTTTTCTCTATCTCTCAAATTTTTCTTGAAGGGATTTGCATTCAAAGTTCAAGAAGGTTACCTCAAAAAGCTATGCTGAACTCATTCACATTTGCTGACATCTCTATTTTCCACCATATCCGTTTCTTTGAATTATTGTGCCGACGATCCTTGTTAGATGCTAATAACACTTTAGCATGACACCCTGGACACTGCAGAAATCAAGGCTGTTAGAGCTACAGATGGGACCTGGAAATGACGAGCGCAGAAGCCTTCTTTGCTTTAAATGCACCAAAGCAGAGCAACCTTGAGGCTGTGCTTTCGCTGTATGTAGGCATCATACATTTCAAGAGTTCTTAAAATAACTTACCCCTGCCCATGTGTCTAATGCACGTGATATTTCAAAAACTTTGGAATAGGTTAGTTCACAGGAGCAACAAATGCCTGTGTTTTATAGTTAATATTCAACATGTGACTATGAAACTGAGCCGTGAGTAAATTGTACTACTTAACCAGGTGCAACTAACTAGAATTAATTTTGAACCTGTGTATTTGCAGCTCTGTGCCTATGGTTTTGGACTAAGTGTTCTTTTTGTTGCATAAGAGCATTGATGTGTGAAGATGTTTTAGTCGAAGAGCATCATCACTTTCCTTCCTGTAGAAAGAAGACATATTCTCTTACTGCATGGTGCTTGTGTGGCTTGTGAGTTGACACTCTAGAGCATTTGCCTTGAACTGTGGCTTGAATTAAAATTATGGTTAGAAGTGTGGATATCCCGAAAGATGCTGGAGAGCTATAGAAACAAGAACAGTGACCTAGTGATACGTGTAGCTTCGAAGTGGGTTTACCTCAGTATCCTTCACCGAACTCTCTGAAGTACAGACTAAGCATGCGCATAGAACACTGGACTGCATAGAATGAACCGTAGGCAATAGCCCTGTGCTAAGAGGGCTCTGCATTCTAAAGAGAACACTTCCTCTCCCGTCTGCTGGGTCCAAAGTCAGTTTTCTGAAAGATAACGATAGTACATGATGTTGCTCCTGTCAAAATATTCAGCAAACACATAACATCACAATGTTCAGTACATACAAAAGTCCTAGAAAACTGCAAATACCTTAAGACCCTTTGTTTTCAGAGGGAAGCTCACTCATAAGGTACAGAGCAACACCAACCACTTAGTATGAAATGTAAGCATGGTACATTTGAGTTCTATACTCTTTACAATTTATTTTATGGTCTAAGTGTACAAGGACATATTCATACACTCACTGCACAAAAGTTCATGTGGAATGGCAGGGCATTTTAAGAACATTTGGGGTAACAGCTCAGCCCACAAGTTTAGCTGCATGGGTAGGTGTAGATACCTGAGACACCTTATTCGCACTTCACTCTTCTTGGTACATTTTATCTTCTGTGTTCTGATTTCCCATCACTTGGAGGTGGTCTGAAAAGTATCAACTATATTGTAAAAAATCTGTCCCATGTTTGGCAATAGAAAAGCACACATCAAGAATGAAAATTCACTGATGAACAGATTGAGCAAGTAAGAATTTACTTTTTTTTTCTGAGTTTCAGACACAGCGGAGATGAAGTTTAAAGAAGTATTCAGATCTCCCTGATTGATAGGGATGAACACAGTCAGGGGGCTTCTCTTCAGGCTTGTCGTTCCTTACCATTCTGGATCATCTCCATTATTGCTGTGTCTATACCACAGCCCTTAGACAGTGATACCCTTCCCTATCAGTGGCATAGCCCACTCCGGAGTGTACAGGACTTCTGTCACACTCTCTCCTCCCATCACGGTCACGTAAGAGAACTGTCCAGACAAATTCTGCTCCATGTCCTGCCATTTGTGTATTTTTAGTCGCTCCATAGATATTTCCTTACCAACCCTCCTTCCCCAGGCTCAGGGTAGGGATTGTTAAGCACGTTAGATTCCAGCACGGAGAAACCCACATGTCTTTCTGAGAGGAGCACACTCATCACCTTCTATCACTCAGCAAGGCAGAGGCACACTAGTGCTTCCCATTCAGAGGAGCCCAGAGAAATGGCTGTGGGAGAGTGGAACCCTGTAATGACTCCAGTGTCACAGCAAAGATGACAACAACATTATAGGCCGAATAACACAGCAAGATGACCCCATATCCCGATAGGCTGTGGCTGACTATGGAGCTGTCAATAGGACAGAATTCTTTATTTCTGAGGATTGTTATAAATTGCATTTTACTGCGACATTGCATGATGCTCCTTGATTTTTCTTATAATACCATCCAAACTTCTAACCATAAACAGACAAGATTACTTTGGAAGGACAGTGTGGTTTTGCTGTGCGTATTCATAATCAGTTAACACGCACACACAACACACACACACAGCACACACACACAACACACACACACAACACACACACACAACAAACACACACACAACACACACATACAACACACACACAACACACACACACACACACACACACACACACAACACACACACACAACACACAACATGCACACATAGACACACCACAGCACATCCATTAAGGAAGCAGAACATCACAAAGGAAAAAAGCAGGCAGTCACTGGAACACCAGATGTTCTTCACTGACCATGGCATTATTGTGTTATATGGAACAGTGTGTGGGTTCACTTCCAGCCCTTATGAAGTGATGAATCAAGCTACAAAAAAAAAAAATATTTTTTCCTACTCATCGTGTTCAGACAGGCCCATGCTGATGGAAGGTATATTAGAGAGTCAGAACATGGTAATACAAATGGTGATCTGTTATGAAAATGATTCCCTGGGTTGCCATCTTAGGAGCAGCCTGTACTCTCCCATCGTGCTGCCTAGAATTTCAGTTTTCCATCACGCTCAGGATCCATGCAATATAAACCCTCCTTAAAGGCCCTCTATGGCAAATCTAGGAAACATTTATTATCATGGCCAGTGGGAAGTTGTATTAAAGTGAGGAGGTACTTTAAAGCGTGCTTATTCAAAAGAGACAAATAAATATTTGGAAGAGCTGGTGGACATTTTTGCAAGCAAAGCTCTAGAGTCACAATGGACTAGAAATATCAGTATTTGGTAGAACTCACAAACTGACCAACCAGGAACAGGGTAACAGACACAAATATGGGTCAATTAAAGCTGATTTAATGATTAAAAACAGCTACTTATAAATACATTTAAAATCTACTGGCTTAGAAGAAGCCACAAAGCAAATCCAATGGATGCGAGATTTGCTATGTGAAAACAAAGGTGGACGAGGTTGCATGAGGATTGAAAAGGTAAGTGTACCTCAAAGAGTCAGCTTGCCAAAGTAATTCAGCCTTCCCTAAGGATCGTCACTTCGTGTCTTATTGAGTAGTTGAGTGTAGTGGTCTGGTACAGTACGGGATGGTGCAGAATGGTCTCATGATTAGGTTGAAATCTAAATGTCTAGCTCTGGTCAGTAAGCTCCGTTCTTACTTTCCCATTCACAATCTTCTGCAGGACTTTGCTTCTCCCTTAGCCATGATGACTGGCAATAACCAAGATGACTGCTGTCACCAGCTTGGGCCTGTGTTTTCTCAGTGGCTAGTTGCTTCCAGTCCACAACTCACAAAGAACAGAAAAATATTGTTTCTGTCCTTGAATTCAGGAGCTCTTCATCACCGTACCGCCATCTACACTGCATTAGCCTCTGCTGAGGAAATTTCAGCTATGGTAAAGACGCTATCTCAAAATTTATTGTTCTCTATGGAGTTTTAAAATTTGACTTTCATCTTCCTTTTTTATATTGCTATATGTCTATTTTTCCTTACCATCTCAGAGTTAAATTAACCATATCGCCTTTTAACAACTATTTTTTTTTCTTTTTGGAATCAGGGCCTCATGTAGGCCAGGCTGGCTTTCAAATGGTGATGTGGTCCAACATGGGCTTGAACTCATGATCCTCCTGCCTCTGCCTCCTCAGAGCTGGGAACGCAGACATGAACCACCACACTCAGCCTCATCAACCTCTTAATAGAATAGACTAGAAAGATACTTCATCTTAAATTGGCTATCATGGTCAGGTAATTATTCATTAGACAACATTATTAGTCATCTACTAAATACCTGGAAACTAATAAAATTAATAAAAAAATGAACCTCATGAGTGATCTTAGAGTACCTCTCCACAGGCCCTGACATATGAACTTCTGCTCTGGTAGCTGGAGCACTATGCTTTGTGTGCCTTTTAGTACCACAGAACTATACCAAGACTGCTGTAGGTTTCTTTGTGTCCATTTTTGAAATTACTTTTTTTAATTTAGTCTTAAATGCTTCTCAAGCCTGTATTTGAATAACAAGTATTCAAAGTTCAAGACCGCTCATCAGGCATAGGGAATCTATATGTTCTAATGTTGAAAGAAGAAGTTTTATTTTTCAAGCCAAGAAGTAGGTTTTTCACAAAAGTTAGCACAGGCTTTCATCCATAGGGTTCCTGGTAAAGAGCTTGCACTGTGTTACAATTGTAAGAGTCTTTTCTTGTGACAGCTCAGCCTGCTCAGTATACGCCACTGCCCTCTCTCCCTGTGAAGTTCACATGCTTCCATGCATAAAAATTAATGTTCCTTTTTCAACTGTCTCGTTTGGCAGGAGCAATTGTGCAAGCCAAAGCAAACACGAAGGAGGGAAAGAAATAAAACACAGACAAGAGCGATGGAAGTGCATCTGACTCTGCGAAATGAGAGCCAGGGTCGCAGACTTTATAACAACCAATAAATTGCTTTTATAATTTTTGAAACTGATACCAACCTGATGCTAAACAGCTCACAATAATAACTAAGGCAATGGCCAACGCCTTTAAAATCAGAAACAAGTTATAAAGCTTCCATCAAAATTATAAGAAAATGGGGACTGGGAACATGGCTGGGATGGTAAAGTACTTGCCGGAGAAACATGAGGACCTGAGTTGGTTTATTCACACAAATGTTAGTCATGGTACCATGCATCTGTCATGCCGGAGCTGGGAAAGCAGACACAGTCAACTCCCACAGCTGTGACAGCTTCAGGAACTGTGACATAGGACTCGGCTTACAGAGAAGACTCAATGAGTAGTTTGCTTTTACAATAACAGGAGACTAAGACGCAACAGCAAGAGGAGCACACCAAATTACAAATGAGTAAAGTGTAATTTTTAAAATACAAGGATTATAAATAATCTTGAATTTAATGGTTATTCAGACTTGGACTGCATATTGAAAACATTTACTATTTAGCTAATCACTTAATAGAAATAGCTAGTCATTAAGATTGCAATTATAGAAAAGCAATACTTAAATCAATCATATATATATGTGTGTGTGTATATATGTATACACACATACATATATAACATATACATATATATACATATATATATATAGAGAGAGGGAGGAATAAGTATCTGGGAATAACTATTGTATTATAAATAAAAGGAGAAGGAAACATTATGGAGAACTCCTGGAGATGGAGGTAGAAAATAAAGAGATTAGTACAGTGTTCCTGCACAGTTTAGGCCAAAGTGTGCAAAGTGAGTCCTCAGGTTTATACACGACCATGTTCACACAGTGTTCTTACAGGTCACAGAAATAAAGTGCATTTTCCACCAAAGGCAAACAGATTGAAAATTTATATTTCTTCCCACTACATCCTATTTTCTTAAGAAGGCAGAGCAAAATATATGGCAGAATGAACGTAAGGCCCAGTATTTTATCCGTGAGTATGTGGACCTATAACTGTAGCAGTAAAACTTTCAAAATCCAATGACCCTTTTTATGTGTACTTTTATTTGTCTTGTATTCCAATCAAATCACAAAGAAAGTCTATAAAACAGTTTCATTCTGTAACATTTAGCACTCGATTCAAGTCGTCAAAAGAATGAAGGAATGGGTATAGTTTTAAGGTATGTTGTCTGACTGTCACTAGAGTAGGTAAGAGAACTTAATTACTGCAAGACAATGCATTGATAAATGAATTTTACTGAAGTTAACCTGAGGACAAAAAACAAAACTTACAACTTTATTTTTCATTACTTGCCTTCTACCTCAATTGCTATCTAAGACTTTTAAGGTTAAAGATTGGTTGATTGGATGAATGGCAAACACTGTCTCTATTATACTACATCATATTTTAAAATTTCTCTTATTATTTCTGTAATTCATATGAGGATAAATGAATAGATGATGTGTAATTTAAACTTCAAAACAAGTGACCCATTGTATGGTGAGTGAATTAATGTGTTTGCGGACATACAGACAGAGGAATTGTGAGGAAATGACTTCCACACAAATCAACGTGCGGCTCTTTTAAGCAGCAAGCAAAACCCCAATGCTGTTGCACAATAGAATGCAACAGCACTGACTTAATTCCCAGTTCCATTTAAACACTGGAAGAACACGCTTGCAGCTTTCTTCCTCATGTCTGGCCAGGAAGTTTCCATTTGCCTGCTTGTTTGCCATTCTGTTCTTTGCTGGGCAGAATCTCCGACCGTTTGTCATATTTCTGCCCCAGTGTTCTCTATGGGCTTGTCTTTTCTACCCTGTGAAGTAAAGGATTGGATCGGGTCATGCCTAAAATGACTTCAGGATGTAGATGGCAAGAGATCTTGATTTATCTTACTATCCCATAATCTCTCACTCTTCCCTGACGGCTGCATGGTTCACTTTTATCTCAAGCTCTCCATTCTTCGTAGCTATTCAAGGGATTTCATGCTGATGAGAAAAGTGAATGCTTGTGGAGCATTGAGCCTCCAAGATCTTCCCTGAAAATCTGTATCTCTAGTAACCATAACCTGTGGTATAGTTCCATCTCCAAATGAATTAGAGACTGCCCCATTTGATGATCAGTATAACAGAGGAAAAGTGATAATGTATGACTTCTCATGCTAGATGGTAACATGTGTACAGCTTCTCCTTAGGGCATTTTTGTAATACCGTTGAGAAGAAGCCATTGCTCAGGATATAAGAGTGTCCAAGCAACCCTGTTTACTCTTTCACCCAATAGCCCTTCTTGAGAGAAGGCTCTTAGTCTCAGTGAAGCTTTGAGAGATTGGGTCCCTCTAACTTCATCCATGTATAAGAACCGACCTGTCCTGTTCTTCATAAAACCTGTAAAGATCCATAGCATGATAATTGATTTTTACTTTTCTTCTTAAACCTTAAAAAATATTTTAACTCCATGTTTCTTTGGTATATGGTAAGCATGTAAGTGTGTGTGTGTGTGTGTGTGTGTGTGTGTTCATGTGTGTGTGTTTCTGTGTATGTGTGTGTTCATGTGTGTGTGTGTGTTTGTGTGTGTGTGCATGTGTGTTTGTGTATGTCTGTGTATGTCTGTATGTACGTGTGTTTGTGTGTGTGTGTGTGTGTGTGTGATGCATATGTATGTACGGGTTTATGAACATATTAAGGCCAGAGAAGCTGTTGGGGGTCTTCGTCTACCATTCTCTATTGTATTCACTTGAGACAGACTCTCTTACTAAACCTGAACTTTGTGTTTGTCTAAGCTGGCTGGCTATTGAGCTCCAGGGAACCTCATGTCTCTACACCCCAACATTAGGGTTACAGGCATATGTAAGAATGCATGTCTTGTTACTTAAGTACCTGAGGCTCAAACTCAGACCCTCATGCTTACATACTCCCAGACACGTATCTTGCTAAGTTTCAAGTAGTTCATTACAAATTTGAATTGTGCACCATTTAATGTCGCTACTCTAGCAAATTCTCATAAGTGTATGACAATATGAAATTTCTCAGTGGAGTGTTCTGAGAATTCTACAAATGAGCTGACTCTTCCAGAGTCAGGTGAGCCAAGAAACGGGGTTAACACAAGTATTTCCAAAGTACCCAGGGGAACACAGGGAGAATGCATGGATAAGTCTCAAGTGTCTTGATTTTTATTATCTGGCAGGTATTTTCAATATTGTCTACGGTTACCAAGCTCCTTCAGGGATCTAACGACTGAGCCCACTCAGTGTCTACTGATCAACGTCTGCTTTGACCCGAGTTCCAGCCTAGAAGGCTCAGAAGGAAACTGCCTTGGAACTTCCACTGAGGTACTGTGATGTGATGAGATTTTTGATCAAGAAAATAACACAATGTCACTTCAAAGTTCACCTGGCAGCAGTACCTACGGTGTCAGAGCAGGACAGAGAAGAGAAAGCATGCAGGGAGAGTTTCCAGTATTTCTGGTGGCAGATGACTAGGAGATTCATCAAGATGACAGTGCATGGGATGTAAGAGAAAGGAGTAGCAAAATAATTATCATATAGGCTCAAGTAGATATTTGAAACCAAAAGGTCGCACAGCACATAGTCTTTAAGATCCTTGGCTTTGCCTGCAATGGTTCATATTTCTTGCACTATGACAAAACCCTCTAAAGGGAACAAATACCTACATTTTAATAAAACATGACTATGAAAAAGCAATGGAAACCACTCACACATACGAGATTAATCAGTCCACCAATGAAAAAATACGGAAAGCTGATGTTAGATCATTTCTGTTTAAATGAGAACTGCCATCACAAAGGGGGGCAGGATATGAATGATAAACACTCACCAGTGACTTCAGAGTTTTACCTACACTAATAAAACAGCCTATGCTGACACAAAGGAATATTGATCGTCACCTAAATCTTTTGGTAAATTCTATCTTACCAAGCTCAAAACTTAAATTTCCTCTTGAGTTAAAAACTGAGGGCTGGAGAGATGATTCGCTCAGTAGTCCCGAGCACTGGAGTTCAGATACCCGCAAATACATGATAGCTCATAACTGGTTATAACTCCTCTCTAGGACATCCAATGCCTCCACAGGCACCAGGCACACATGTACATAAAAGCAAAAAACCCATACAGATAAAATAAAATAATAAAATTTTAAAGTTGATTTTAATGCATGTCAAGACATTTCTAGACTAGAACATTGTGGGTTTTTTTTTTGTTTGTTTGTCTTTTATACAATCGGAAGAGAGATCAGTGGTGTTATATACTCAATGCTGGGAATATTATAATCCATTTACCTTTAGTCTTTTTATTGATGAACTACTTCTAAACTCATAATTCTATACCTAAAATTGATGCAAATTCTTAAACGCTATGATTCATTTCTCATACGGCTTTATAAAGTATGTGCTGTTGTATAGCTTAGATAATTGAGTTTATCTATTTTAGCAAAAAGGGAACCCAGGCACTGACAAGTTAAGTAACCCTACCCCTAACTTACAAGGTGAGCAGAGCCAGTGTGAAGCCAGGTACCCTGTCCCACAGCTTGTGCCCTCAGCCCTGTCTGTGATGTGTGCTTTGTCGATATTCACTGAGTGAAAGAAAAAATAAGGGGGACGAACAAATGATTTGCTGCACGGTTCATAAATCCACTTGACAGGTACTTTTGAATTCCTGTCCTGTGCCAGGAACTACATTTTATCTTCCCTGTTGTAAGATCATGTTGTAGACAATGAGACAATCCTGTGTTAAATGTGATAGAAACTCAGAAACTCAATGTCCATGGGACTGGTTTTCAATATAGAGTCCATGCAAATTGCAGTTTTAGGAACTTGAACTTTTTTCATTCGATTAAAGATAAATGATCGATTCTCTAGATTTACTGTCTAAAGCAATCATCTTTGACAATGTATTTCAAAATAAATAGTAACTATTAATAACATAGACCACAGTTTCTGTAGAAGGAGGCTTCAAAAATCAACAACTAAGGAATATTCTGTATGCTGAAGCATTAGGATTTCAATGTCCATGAATGAGGTTCTCTACAAAATAGATTTAAAATCTATTGATGAACTTTGACCTAAAGAATGGCAGCAACTGAAAAAAGAGAATTATGTGGAAAAAAATGAAATATAATTAGCGTGTTCCAGAAAACCCTGTTATCATGTGTCGGAAGAATCCTCACTCTGCAAAATTGACACAAGGCCATTAGCTCAGGTTCACAATTGGTTGTTTTGGAGACAGATGACAAAGGTATCTTTAAAAAGATAAACACGAAATTCCCAGTCTGGTTTGCCAAGAGAGGAGCTCTCATGACCACACTGCTCAGGAAACCAGGCAGATCCTTCTTTACCATTCACACTTCTTTTTCCCAGCCTTTGGTTCTGTCGACAATGAGTGTGAGAGTGTGAATACACTGTGATGAGGCTACTTGAGAATATTCCTGATAACCAAACAGTTAGCATCATCAGTTGTACTGTAGATGAATTTATTCTTGAATATCCTACCAAACAGCCATCTGAAAATAGCACACCAAACTCATAATTGCTATAACTTTATAAGTTTTATTGCCTCCTCTCATAGGGGAATTTCTTAAGCCACCACCTCATTAAAACTGTACCGCTGAGGAAGTGGAAGAACATGTTTCTTTTATTTCAGTCTGCCTATTTATTTGGAGAACCTTGAGATGGGCTTTTCACTGCAGTGAATACAAGGTAGCAATTTAGTACCTGGTCTATAACAAGAATTATTTATAACAACACTGAATAATGTATAAGTTTTGACTGTGACAATTCTAAGACGCCTTTGGATAGCAATAATGAAGGAGCATTATTCCAAATGCCTCCGAAGCTTGTGAGAGAAATGCTAGACTAATAGAGTTATGAAGAAGTATCAAATATAAATGAGTTGGTTACATGGGCAGGAAGAGCTGTAAGGGGCTCAGATGTCAGGAAAGCTTGGCAATGTGGGTGTTCAATTCCTACCCCCTGCACTGCTCTGATTCTGCGGTGCCAGCTTAAGGTTGCCTTTAAATTCCATCCCACCAATTTGAGATATTTCCCCTCCATGCATTTAAGAGAAAGTCAAGGCTTTAGATAAATAAATGGGTCTGTAAAACTATCATTTCTAGTTTTCAAGCTTACATTTTTCTTTTTGTTTTTACTTTACTATTCCTATGGTAATTTCTCCTATTTGGGAAGTAGCTATTTTTTCCCCGATTTTACATTACAAAAATATATAGTTGTAGTTTGTACAATTCAGAATGAGATGCTAATTAATATTTCAACATTTATAATTGATAACATTTTAATATTTAAAAGTGCTTTAATTTTATCATTAATTAATAATACTTTTAATATTAAAAAGTCATACTTTTGCACAGTGAAAGGCTCCAAAACAGAGTAGGTTTCCAGATCACATCAGAGAAGAATGAACTGGAGGCAGTCTCCCATCAGACTCTTAACATTCCTTGTGGCTTTTATACATTGTGAGGACGGGGTAGGCATTGTAGACTCTTTGCTATCCCTTTAATAAAAATATTAATTACTGGCTTTTCAATCCCCTTTGTTTTGTTGATGGCATTGAAGTTATCTATACACTTCTCTTTCATTCTTTGATCACAGTTTAGAAGTACTTCTTTGTTGTTTCTCTCTTCTTTACTGCTAACTAGCATTAAACGATAGGGGTTACAATTCTCTTACTCAGACAACAAATATCAAGCCTGTCTCAGTGGGATGTACTCAATATGATTCAAGTCAGAAATGTGATAAAAAGTTAAGACTACTTTAGATACTTAATATATTTCCTTAATGACTTCTTGTAGGGCTTGGTACAAAAAAAAAAAAAAAAAGATTCATTAAAAGCCAACTTGCAAACTTAAATTGTGGTGGCCTGGATTATAAAGTTTGAATGCAGAGACTTCACTGTAAAGCTAATCACCTAAGAAACTCATCCCTCCTGCATACTGTTGTTTCACACCCAGGGTGCAGACAGGGAAATCCCAAATGGAGGAGATACACAAACAGGCTTCAGTATGCACACACTGCTACCCTGGGGCTGGGTATGTTGCATATTTGTGTACATATTATATGAATATTTGCAGAGCAAGTGGGGATTACAGCGGAATTACTGCAGGAATCAATGCACTGACACCAAAAAAAAAAAAAAAAAGAAAGAAAGAAAAAAATCAAAAGAAAAAAGACTTTATCAGAACAAACTAAAGGTGCAAAACACCTTTTCAGAGTGTGCTTTTATATTAACTGCCATGGTGTTTTCTAATTATTACAATGTGAAAATCTTAGAGAAAACAGAAGCAAATGTATTTCCTCGCCTGTTTCCTAATTACAATGTACAGGCTGCAGATAATAGCCCTTTGCTGTTGTTACTATTTAGCAACTTTGAGCCAGTTTTTAACAGCCCACCCTCTCCATTGTATGCGGCTATAAATTGCAACACAATTCAGCACATCAGTGTATAATTTCCCCAAGGTTTTATAAAAATCATTAATATAAAACATTAATATGGAAGGCCTGTAGTCCCCCCTCTTTATTTTTGGTTAAGAGTTTAAATCTATTGACTTGTAACTGGCTTTTAAAATGACATTTTTCCTTGCTGCCTTTAATTCAATCCAAATTAAAAAAAAATAAATAAAAAGATGCCAGATGTCATGAGGCCAATAAGCAGGTGGGCCGAAGCTTCTGTACCAATTCAAACTGGCACCGCATCAAACCTGGTGGGTATAACCTTTAATTCACTGCTTCCCTGGCACCAGATCTAGTGCCATCTGCTCAGCCTCGCTAAGCTGTGCATGTTTCTGTGTGGGGACGATGCCAACAATGCAAACTGTCTCCTACATGTGCAGGGAATCATCAGTGCAACTAGTTTTTCGAGACCCATATGGTGGCATCTGCGAATGCACACTGTCAGCATCGCTGCCTGTACCACCCTTCGAGTTTTAAGAATGGGAGGAGAGAATGCCAGTTTGTAATTCACTACAGAGAGCCAGGAAGAAAACTTTTCCCTTCCTTCTAGGTGCTTTTATTCGGGGGTCTTTTGACAGAAACATCCGAGACACTGGAAGAGACTGGATCTTAACTCTGAGGCTAAGAACCTCAGGAAGGTTTTGTGTACCTCACACCCCAAATTCCTCATTGACATACAAAAAAGACATCAAGGCTCCCTTCATTCCTACACCCACACTACAGAAGGCTATCTTTGAAGAATCCTTTCTTATTTCCCTGAAGATTTCAAATACAGAGATCCAAATAGATATAGGAAGGGAGTTATCTTGACTTTCTGGAAAATGAAGGAAGATAAGAGAACAGATTTGCTTATCACTGACTACATTCCACATGTCTTAGAGATGCTGTACAACTCTGAACCATGTCCCTTCTAAATAACAACCCTTCATCTGCTTAACATTGTCTATTATTTGCTGGGCATTGGTAAGGTAAATTCATACATACTTTCTCTGTTAGAATGGTTAGAGAGACCTACAGTGTTTGTTCACAGCCTGTTTCCTCAGAGTCCACTGCTCCTAAGTGAGGAAGGACTTTCTTGATTCACATCTACTCCTAACTACTCCCTCTCTTATAGATCCCGGGACAAACCCTCTCAGCCTACCTTCCACAGGACTTAAAAACCTTGACCAGTACTCTGTTACTAAACAAAAAAACAAACAAAAGAAGATTTGTTAGTTTTATTGTTCCTTATCTATTTCCCATAGTAACTATAATTTCTATGAAAAGACAAATTTTGCTTAGCTTGTTAATCTCAAATTATTTTCCAGGGAGGAATCTAAGACTATTGACTCAACAAGTCAATAAGAAGTGAGTGTATTTATATGCATGGAGAAAATTCCACTTTTAGATAGCCTGATTAAAAAAATATATTCCAGAAAATATGAGATACAACACACATCAGTCAATACAATTGAATTAATGTACAAATAGTACTATTTGCTGTATACTAACTCTGTTATACACAGTTTGCTAAGTACCTTACATTCTTTATCTTACTTGAATCCTGACAGCATCCAGGTTAGTTACTGATATGCCTTCCCCACACCATTATACAGAAAAAAATCAAGGCTTGGAGGAGTAGGGTTAACTAGTACTCAAATATAGCTCATCATGAATCTACAGGCTCAGATCTTAATTACAAATTAAGCAGTGTCTGCTCTATCAAAATATTTGGTAACTTCAACCTAAATCAAATGAAAAATGTGTCAGACAAATAGGTGTATGATTCTACCATATGTTAGGTTTTGTTCTTAATTTTTCTTAGTTTGAAAACTATTAATTTATTAATACTAAGGATAGAATTTGTGGCAGGCATGTGTTTAACTTGACTCATACTTATTTCAAGGAAGGTTGTGTTCCAGTATATATAGAACATTTGTGTCTCATTAAAGACCTAAAATTCTCAAGCACAAAAAGTATAATCTCACTCTGTTAACACCCACTTCTGATAGTTACATTTCTGCCTGCATGGGAACTCCTGGCTGCTGTATTAGGGATCTCAATGCCATCTGGCAAAATTAAGATCTTGAAATATAAGACAGACTCATTTAGGGAAAGGATCATGATAATTGTGCATGGTGTTTATCACACGCATTTGAGATAAATGTGTCTGTTCACCTGATACACAGTAATGATGAGCACTAGGGAGAGAATATCTTTCCTAGATTGAAGTTATATTAAAAGCACTTGCTATCACTGATATTAGTTATCGTTCTATATAGCAGCATAATTGAAGGAGCAGAACCAGAGTCAGAGAGCACCTTTTCCCCTAAAGGAAGCATGCCTCATAAAAATCACAGCAAATTCACAAGTCTGTGCACTCTATCATTAACATCTAAAGAATATATTTGAATATTTTGATGATGTCCTTCTCCTTAATTAGTTCAAGGTCATCTTATTCCTTGTCCTTCATTCGTACCCTCCATGTGCAAAGAAATTTTCTCATAATAATGCAAGAAAGGAAGGAAATAGAGAAGAGAAGGAGGGGAATAGAGAGAAAGGAAGTGAACCTAATGTTAACACCAGCTATAGGGAACATATCCAGGAGAAATTCAGACAAAAGCTGAGACTAAATGTGCATTGCTTCTCAATAATTGGTTTTACTAATGCTACAGAGCTATTAGAACAAGATGTAAAGGTCAGAGGATAGCAAGATTTTTAAAAAGTCAAATGGATTATAAAAAATTAAAGTTTAAATAGCAGAACATAGACACCATGAGCAGAAGGAGGTCACTGTCTGCACAGGCACAGGAGCACACAGTCACATGAACATTAGTGACCATGTGTCCTCTGAACATATGCCTAATCTCAGGCTGCAGTAATTTTTCTAGTTCACTGAGTTGCTTCAAGGATCAAACATGATAATGGATATGTTGTTTGATGTAGCATGCGACACAAATGTAAGGTGACTTTGTGTAAGCATCATTACAGTTTCTTATTGCCAGGGATGATCCAAACACTTTTGCCCACAAAAAAAAAAAAAAAAAAAAAAAAAAAAAAAGAGATGGGCAAGATTCTTATCCTCAGATAAATCTGAGCCCAAATGGCAGATGTCTAGAAAAAGACCGCTTTGCACATTTAAATTCCACCTCATCTCACACCAGAGCTGCCAGGTCAATTGACTGGAGAGCTTCAGAAGCCTAAATCAGCACATTTGGGTCTCAGTGACCACAGCCTTCATTTGTGTTCAGATATGCTTTAGGATTCAAGATCTCTTCCAAGCTGAAATCTCCATGGAAAATTGTAGTAGTTCACTGCTGTGGCGGTTCATCCAAGAAAGACAAGGATGCATTTTCATACGTGGAAACCCTTCCAGACCTCAGCAAAGGGAACCACTGTCCTGGCCAGTGCCATACTCAACTGACAGTGGAACCCCACAAGCATCTCAGCTCAGGTGTTTTTTATTGATTCAGAACTCCTCGGGTATTCTACTGATACCATGTGCAGATCATAAGCAATTGAACATCCCACGCAGAAATCCAACACCTGCAGACAATACAAAACGCCAAGCCCTATGCATCCCTTTTTTCAACAGTACACAAAAGCAATTGTTCTAAAGACAATTAAAAATAAACTTCCACATCATTTCCCCCTTTCTGAATAAAAAATTGCTTTATCTTTACAGTACAATTTAACACTACACCAGCAAAACCACTTACAAGAGGAACACTTATGAGGCTTCTGATGCACAGGACCAAACGATACCAAACGTCTACCAAGCTTTTCACAGTGTCTTTGAACAGCAGAAAAACATTATGAATGTCGAATTATCTGGAATTCACTCATGATCTTCTGGGCTCCTCCAAGGGATTTGGATCACTTCTCTGGATCTGCCCTCTACAGCACACACAGTTCATCCTCCAGGTTCTGGCTGGGTCCCTTCTAAGGCTACTGCAGTTCTTAGTGGTCATCCCATGGTACTGGCATCTTCAGAACACTGGAATCTTCTGATGCAACTGGGCTGCATTTTCACAAATAACCTCTTCTGGGCTCTCTTCATTGTGCCAAGCCTCAATTTATTTACATGAACCCTTCATTCTGGGCCTTCAACTGTTACTTTGGCTACACCTTCACTAATGGCCTCTCCTAGCCTCTTAAAGTGCCAAGCCTCAGCTGCTCTCCAAATGGGGTGTTCATGCCTTCAAAATCAGCACCAGCTGGGTGACCCTTATAGTACCAGTCTCAGCTGCCAGCACGAGAATAACAGGCCATCGTGTCTGCAGGAAGGGTCCCCTCGTGGGTAGAGTTCTCATCACCATAGCAGATGTGTCTTGTCAAGAGTGCCTCACTAGTAACTGGACAGGTTTGCAGAAAACAAAGGAAAATGAAACAAAATGGACTCTTCGAGGTCTGGAATTTTTTTCTCTTCTTCCTTGTCTCCATGTTGGATTAGCTGGGGGGATGTTGGGCCCTGTGTTGCAGGAGCCATTTGTAGCAGTAGGCTGCTGTGTGATCACCAAGGAAGACAGGAAGGTGCTTTCATAGGTTTAAACTCTGCCAGACCTTAGCAGAGGGAACCACCATCCTGGACAGCACCAGACTCACAGTGGAACACCCACCCCACCACCCCTCGCCAAGTGTGTGAACTCAGGTGTATTCATTCTTTCAGAACTCCTCAGGCATTCTACTGATAGCACATATGGGTCATTATCAATTAAACAGCCCACCACAGAAATACAACACCTGCAAACAACACAAAACGCCCTAGACTTCGGCTAGCCCCTCACCCTACAGTGCATAAGACAATTTCAAACGTAACTAAAAATAAACTTCCCCAATAGAAAATCCCCTTGACTGCCATTCAGGAAGAGCCTCTGATAGTGACACACTTTATGGGTTGGTCTCATTCTCTCTGCTTCCTGGTCTGTCCTGATGGAAGAAACCTCCACCACGCATTCCCACTGCTGCAGATGCCACTCGCATTCCCTACCATGACGGACTGAAATCCTTCTGAAACAATGAGCCAAAGAACAATTTATGTACCAGTAAATAACAAATGGGACTTCACATCCCTTCCTCACCCCAGAACCATCTCTCCGAAACTGGATACTACATTTCCATTTCAGGCAGGACAAAAATACAAAAAAAAAAAAAAAAAAAAAATAGAAAAAAATAAAAAAGGTGAGGGCTGGCAATATCATTGCAGAAAGGAGACATAGAATCAAAACCCTGAATAACTTCAGAGGTTGTCTCTGGGTATAATGCAATGACTGACATGATTAACTGTGATCATGAGTGATCAAGTCAAGATTAATTACTGTTTAAACAACTCCTTTAAAAGTCCTAAAGAGTTACTGATTAGGTAACTTGTTTTAACCTCTTGAAAAAAATAATTTTTACACAGACCTGAACCTTCGGTATTATGTCCTGCAACTCAGTAATTATATTTCTGGAACTCTATGTTATATTAGCTATCCTTATGTAGAAGTGAGTTTGCCATCATTCATCATTCATTAATACATTATTTATACTAGCAATGCAATAAAATAATAGAAAAAAACATGAAAATTAAACAAGGAAAATGAATGCTTGCATAATTTATATATATGCACTTCTGAGCTGTGGTAAAGAGCTATCATGACAATATTTACTCATAATTTGTAATAAGTCAAAAAAACAAAAGAAATGCTTACACAAAATAGTCAGAACTGGGTTAACAAATCTATATGCAAAGAAATAGACCAAAATATATTGTCTTAAAATATATTGACTATTAGTAATATCCCATGATCTCTGCACACTCCAACTATGGACAATTACCTTCATTTTGATTTATCAAATATAATAATTTCTAATAATTATAATATCATATTTTCATAACCAACAAAGTCATTTTAAAGAGTCCTGTTGCTGATAAAATCAAAATAAAGACTTGGCTACTACACAAAATGTTTGTGTATCTGAATAGTTGAGGTAGTAAGCATGCTTTTCTGCTTTAAGTGGTTAAGTTTCCATTGTTTGAGAAATCTTCACCAAAATTCACCACAGGATTCACCAAAGATAACAGACAAATATTAATCACCTGAACTGCTTCTAACATTACTATGTAGACTAGAAGACATTCTGGCAATGTCATTTTTAAGACTATGAATTGACTACCACCTGAAAATTCAAGTAGCTATCAGCCATTGCTATGGCAATAGTATATGGCATCGACTTCAACAACTTAATAATAATAATAGACATGTTATTGTTTATATATGTTAATAAACATGTGTTGCTTTTAATTTCTGGTTCAGAAATTTGGGAAGCTCTGGCCAGAAATATCTAGATTTGGGTGAGCTGTTACAGCCTATCTTTGGCAGTAAGAACTGAGACTGCTTGACTTTCTCCAACAGAATCCTGACCACTCAGTCAGGATCCAATGACCATGGGAAAGGAAGATACCATCAGAAATGGCCCAAATCCTTTTTTCAATACTACATAGATCATATTTCTATCATCCACTTGGCCAAAACCATACAACCGCACACCAAAGCACAGTGTGACACTACAGTTTCAAGTAGTGATGTGAATCCATGGAGCAATGATGAATTTGGCTACTAATAAAATTGTTTCCCTTGGTATAGAGAACAGTTTCAGGATTTTTGTACTTTAAAGTTTATTTTGGGATTCCAGAAATGATCTTAAAATCAGTACAACGATCATTCCAATACATTTATCATTATAATTCCCTATTCTAGGAACATACAAAAAAGAAGAAGAAGAAGAAGAAGAAGAAGAAGAAGAAGAAGAAGAAGAGAGGAGGAGGAGGAGGAGGAGGAGGAGGAGGAGGAGGAGGAGGAGGAGGAGGAGGAGGAGGAGGAGGAATCTATTGTGTGTAGCTGGGTAATCTGACATCAGGGAGAAAAATACTTGGCCTGGGCTGACATGTATTAATTCCAGAATCCCAAATTGAAAAAAATCATCTGGTATTTTGTAATGAGTCTTTGTTATGGTTTATGTTTTAACTTGCGTTTTATCATCCAAAACAAAGATAATTTCATATGAAACTGATTCTATGAGAGAGTCATGATTGATAAATGTCCACTGAGTAATTGAATACTGGATTTAATCAATTGATATTTGAATTATGTGGTACAACAAATTAATAATAGAAATTTCTGTGCCTTCTAGTTTGCTCTGACAAAAATAGACAATGTATGTTCTTTCATTCTCCAAACTAATCGTCATTATGGAAAGACAACAACTGTAAAGGGATATCAGCTCTTCTACTTACAAATGTACATCTTATCTGGGAAGTTTCATTAAAATATGAACTTTGAGGAGAATATTAGATAAAAAAACAGAAAAAAAGGTAAAAGTCTGTTAATAGCATTGTTCAATGAGATAGTAAAAGGATAATGTTTTAAATTTAGAATGTACACATCAAATATATTGTGTTTGTTCATGAAAAATGAAGGTCTACTTAAATCATTTTGAATGACAGATGAATTGATATATAGCATTGTTAAAAATATAACTATTTGTGCATATGGAAAATCTACTACTGTTAAAGTTTCCTAAAATAGTCATAAACATATACATATACAAAATTAATTTACATGGACTTACCTTGTAATAAGTAGACAGTAACCAGACTAGACACTATAAATTATTCAATAAAAAGCCCACTCCCAAGAATATGTTAACTTTTCTTTGACTCTTAGTCAATGGAGTCTCATAGATCCTCTCTGGTATATTGAGTAAGAATGGCTCCCATAGACTCATAGATTTGAATGCTAGTCATCTGGTAGTGGTACTACTTTAGAAGGATTAGGAGATGTGGCATTGTTGGAGTAGGTGTGGCCCTTTTGGAGGAAGTGTGTTACTGGGGTTGGATTTTGAAATTTCTAAAGCCCAAGCCGGGCCCAATGTCTTTTCTCTTCCTGATGTCTGTCAATCAGAATGTAGAAATCTTACCTACTTCCCCAGCACCTTCTCTGTCTGTGTGCTCTCATGCTCCCCACCACGGTGATAAAGGACTAAACATCTGAAAGTATAAGTAAGCCCCAATTAAATGTTTTACTTTGAACGAGTTCCATGGTTTTGTTGTTTCTTCACAGCAATAGAACACTGACTAAGACACCTCCACAAACAGCTATTGCCAGTGTTATTGTTTACCCTCCAGAACTTGATGGTAAGTCTTTATTGCTGAAGCCACTGTGTTTCCTGAGTCATAACATGAAGAACATGTTATGAACATGAAGAATATGAAGAAATATAGCTGTTAAGAAAATGGAGGTTTCTTCTCCACTTATCAGTTTTTATAATGGTAGAATCTTCTATGCATACTATCAAGGAGAAACGTTATCTTAAATCTTACCCAACTACGACTATTATAAACTACATTAACAACCTGCCTGGCAAGAGATGCCTGGCTCAATGGTGGCACAAATGTTTTCAGAGAAATCTGTTGTGGAATTTATTTTTAGTTATGTACAAAACAATTGTTTGGTCCACTGTTGAGTGAGGGCCTGCCTAGGTCTTGGCATTTTGTATTGCTTTCAGGGGTTTATGTGGGAGATGTTTGATTTCTAAAGATCTGCATGTGCTACTAGTAGAACACCTGAGGAGTTCTGTATCAATAAAAACATATTAATTCTGAGGCTCAGGGTTCCACTGTCCAGAATGACGCTGGCTATGGTGGTGGTTCCCTCTGCTGAGGTCTGGCAGAGTTTTCATATATGAGAATGCCTCCTTGTCTTCCTTTCTGGGCTGCCACGACAGTATACTACTACAAGTGGTGCCTGTAACATGGTGTCCAAGTCATGCTTATCCAACATGCAGAGAAGGGAGAACAAGAAAGAAACTTCAGACCTCACAGAGTCTGGTAAAGTACATTCAAGGAAGCTCCTAGAGGACAGAGATTATATGTATGCAAAAATATAATGAGCAGAAGTCTCCTAAAGGAAGAGAATAAGGAAGGAAATAACCTTCTTAGAAGAGAACATTGTGGAAAATAAAGTAAGAAAGAGGGCTGAAAGTTGAGAGCCACAGAACTGAAGCCTTTAGAGAAAGACATTTTCATGGTTAAAAACAAAAAGTTCAGCTGGAAGCAGGAAAGAAGCAAGGTTTTGATGAGTTTCCTGATCATGGAGCTGACTCTCCCTCCTGCCACTGGCAGCAGCCAGGGCACAGGAAATGGAAACCAGAGTGTAGTCTCCTATAAACTGAGTTTGTTGATGGCTCTTTGTGAGTGTGAAGCCAAAGTGGGTCTTGTGTTTGAGGTCTGTGAATAAGGGTGTATGTTTCCCCGTAGTGGTGGTGAAAAAGAGAAAAAGAATGCCAAACTGCCAGAATGTTTCAGCCAGAGATTCTCCCCACTGGTCCAGGACCCTCTACTGTTGTAGAAGGCATGGCTTAGAGCCAAAAAGTTGCTTAGTTAAACTGAACAGTTTTTTTTTCCTGCAAATCTGATTACAAATGGTCCAGGCACTGGTGATGGTGATGAAAACTCCATCCATGAGGCAACCCTTCCTGCAGACAAGGTGGCCTCTTATTTTTCCTGCAAACTACACTCTATCTTAAAACTTGTTCTTCCAGAACTGGCTGAGGTTGTATCTCGTGCTGATAGCTGAACTTGGCACTCTAAAAATCATCCAGGTGATACTGGTTTTGAAAGCATGAAGTGGTCATTAGAGAGCAGTTGAGGCTTGGCACTATGAAAGGCCAGGAGAGGCCATTGGTAAAAGTACAGCCTCAGTAGCAGTTGAAGGCCCAGATTGAAGGGGTCACGCAGAGAAGTTGAGGCTTGGCCCTGTGAAGAGAACTCAGGAGAGGCTATTGGTGAAGTGCAGCCCAGTTGCAGCAAGGGAACCCAGCAGTTTTTGAGATGCCGGAATCATGAGATGACCAGCAACAACAGCAGCAGTAGTAGAGGGGAGTCAGCCAGATCCAGGAGTACAAGCTGTGTGTGCTGCAGAGGGCAGAGCCAGAGTGTGACCCAAGCCCTTTAGAGGAACTTAGAAGATTGTGAGTGAATTCCAGATAACTGGACGTTGATAATGCCTTTTTGCTATCCAATGACATTGTGAAAGGCTGATAGACGTTTGGTTTCATTTGGTCCTGTGCATTAGAAGCCTCATAAGTATTCCTCTTGTAAATGGTTTTGCTGGTGTAGTGTTAAATTGTGTTGTAAAGGTAAAGCATGTTCTTTTTTACAGAAAAGGGGAAATGCTGTAGAAGTTTATTTTTAGTTATGTACAAAATAATTGTTTTGTGTACTATTGGGTAAGGGGCTGCCTAGGTCTTGGCATTTTGTATTGTCTGCAGGTGTTAGATTTCTGAGGGGGATGTTTGATTGCTTATGATCTACATCTGAGGAGTTCTGAATGAATAAAAACACATGATCTCAGCTGCTCAGGATTTCACTGGCCAGGATAGTGATTCCCTCTGCTGAGGTCTGAAAGAATTTATACAAAGGAATATGTCTCCTTGTCTTCTTTGTTGAGCTGCCACAGCAGCATACAACTACAGTAATAAATCAGTTTTTTATTGGGCCAAAGGCCCACACCATGAGGTAGAACCCATACCTGCCACTGTCAATGAAGCCAAGAACTTGTGGTTATATAAGTGATAAGCCCCTTGGAAAACCCACTACTAGTATTCTTATGAAAGGACATAGCATTAAAACAACCCCCAAGGCCTTGTTGCTACAACTATCAATGAGTACGTCTTTCAACCCTCATCAGAGAAACGTTTGCCTGCAGTAGATGCAGTTAACAGAGACTCATAATTGGGCAATGTGCAGAGAATAAGAGACTCTGGAGTGCTCAACTCTAAATGGCATGTCTCTAATGTATACCTCACCTCAAGTCTTAGGAAACTATGAGAAGCAGGAGAGGAATGATTTTAGGAGTTGGAAGTGGCGAGTGACTTCAAGGAAACGTGTTTTCCAGACACAGCAGGGCAGACACACATAAGGAACTCATAGCAGTGGTGACAGTATGCACAAGATCCATGCAAGATCAAACCAGGCAATATCCCAGAATGGAGGCGACTCATTGGCACAATGTCCCATCACTAGCTGAGGCTGTATTGGCATTTGATTGCTTCCAGGAGTTATCATATGATCATATACCTTGAAATATTACATAAAATGAAATAGCTTGATTTTGAAATACCATAAGCTATATGATATGTTCATTAAAATTATCAATAACTGACAAATACATATAGGTAGAAGTAGTCAGGTCTCCCCTGGGCTATTGTCAGATGAGGATGGGGAACAAGAATGAGATGTAGCCAGGTATGGTGGCAAATACCTTTAATCCCAACACTCTGGAGACAGGGAATGTCTGTGAGATCAGGGCCAGCTATGTCTACTTCAAGGCCAGCCTGGTCTATATAGCAAGTTCCAGTCTAGCCAGGACTACATATTGAGAATCTGTCTAAAAATGTACACAAAGAACTATAGGCAACTAAGGAACACTGAGGAAAAATTCGTCTTCCCCAGAGAGAAGAGCAGACTAATTGGTTATCCAATGCCAAATGGCCAACCCCCCAAAATACATCCAAGTAACATTATATGATTATTTTAAGGAAAATTATCAGGTTATACTTAGGAATATATATGTACATGTATATAACAACAATTAATGAAAACAAAAGGAGGCCATGAATTGAAAGAGAACAAGGAGGAGCATATACGAAGTTTTTGAAGAATGGAAGGGCCAAATGATGTAATTATATGATGATTCAGAAAATTAAAGAAATAATTAAAACAGATAAAGAAATGGGGTATGAAGATGTAGTCGATGAGGAGGCAGGAAGCCTGTAGGAGCAAGAGAATGGGGAAAGAGCTGTGAACTGCTGTCATCTGGACATGACGTGCTCTCCGTACTCATAGACTCACAGCATGGTCATGTGCACAAGATCAAGTCAGTCAAAGTTTCAGCATTAATGGGGAGTGGTCTCACGAGGCTCCACCCCTATCTGAGGAACTACTGGCAGTTGACATCGTCTAGTGAAGAGCTCGGTAAAAGTTTGCCAGTGAAATAAATGTAACAAGGAAATGGTAAATTGTAATACAGAATTCATATTTCTGTGAATCTTAGTGGTTAATGATCCAAGTAGAATGATTGCAGCTTAGTTTCTTATTTATTTTCAGTACGTTTTCTGACAGTTGTGAATATCTATTCTTCTAAACACAAAAAATACCCCTCTATTTCCAAGTTAGGCTTTCTATTGCTATGATAAAACACCATGGCCAACACAACTTGGGAGGCAAAGGCTTATTTCAGCTTACAGTTCCATATCATACTCCATAATCGAGGGAACACAGGGGAGGCACTCAAGGCAGGAACCTGGAGTCAGGAACAGAAGCAGCTCCATGGGTATGCTGCTCACTGGCTTGCTCTCCGTGGCGTACCATCCAGGACCACTGCCCAGGTATGCCCAGCACCCAGTGAGCTGGGCTCACAAACATCTACCATTAATCGAGAAAGCACTACAGACTTGCTTGCAGGCACACTTTATGGGACATTTTCTCATCTCAGAGTTCCTTTTCCAAGATGACTCTAGCTTATGTAAAGTCGACATAAAACAAAGATACCATGTTACTATCTTCTCTTAATTATTAAAAGTTGATCCCATTAAACCACAGGATACAACTATTTAAGATGTTAGAAGGAGAAGCTTCTGCATGACATGAACAGTCTCAGGGTCAGGCTACAGACCTCTGCTTTGTGTCTTCACATTTCTGCATGGTTATACTGTTGGTATCTGATCATCTAAAATGACTCAGATGCTTTAAGAATCAATGAGGGTGCTCGGGTATTTGATCTGAGCCACATCACCGTAAACACATCGATCTCAAAACCTAAAAGGCAGAATTACAGATAGTGTACTCTCAGAATTCTGCTTTGGTTGGCCTCAAAACACCCCAAGATTCTGAAATAAGCATTGATCCAAATCACACATCCCAGTTACTTTTGCTAAATCACGTGACTATGTCATGCACAGCATTCGTATTGAATTACCTATTTCTTCTCTGTCAAACAACAGCTTAACCTTCTCAAGGGGAGGGAGCTGATAGATGCAGAAGAAAAGTAGACAAGGTGGCCACTGAGTTCATCAGAGCCAAAGAAACCAAACAACAGCCCTTAGTCTGTGTTTCCTCTGCTGAAACTCACCACTGCTGTCATTGTTCAGTGTTCTGAGCCCCAGGGCATATGTTAGGAAAGAAAATACAGCAAGTTAAAGATGAAATATGTGAGGTATACCATATGATTATTCTGGCAAAAGCAACAAACCTACCCAATAAACCTTGAGCTCCTTGAAGGTAGGTGTGAGTAATTATTACGTGACCCAAGACATTCAATATGGAAAGTTCCCAGGCAATCTGTCAGCCTCTGTACTCCTAGCTCTATTAGTCCTCAGTCCTGTCTCCCCCTGGGACCCACTCTTCCAATGTGCAAGCCCATCAATTCAAGACATCATTTTTCTTACTCCCTCCAAATAAGAATTTTCTCTATCAACATATTACCTCAGTTTTCAAATAGTGGTAGCTACACGTTTATGTTAAATAAGCAACAAGTATTAGGATAGTGATATATATAATAACTAATGAGAAGAAGCATAGTGAGGTAATGAAGTTAAACTAATCTATAAACTGCATCATTTTATTAATTTCTAAATTAAGTAGTATATAATTAATAATTAATTAAGATATACTCATATTAAAGTTAAATGGATACTTTTGAGAATTTCACACATGAATGCCTGTATTTGTGTCAATTTTACTTATTTGCATGCTCCAGCTTTCCTATGTTCCTCTCACACCCTCTCTCAAATGCATTCACCACTTCTTTTAGAATGTTTGTTAACACACACACACACACACACACACACACACACACACACACACACACACCCTGCTAGGTAGAAATTCTAATTAACATTGGCCTCAGTACATGTACTTAGGCTGACCACTTAGGATTGGTTAGCCCAGCATAGGGCTTGTTCCTGGAGAAAACTGATTCTCAGTCCCTCATCAGCTACTGACTGTTGGTGGCTCTTCATCTAGGGGAGGCACCTTGTGAAAATTTCCCCCAACCACGTTAGCATTTCAACTGCAATGGTCTTGTGAAGGTTTTATGCAGATAAGCATATTGTAGAGTTTATGGGGCAGCATCCCTGTCAGTCTAGAAGGGACTATATGGCAGCAAGTGTGCAGGCCCTCTGGATCTTACGATCGCTCTGTCCGCTCAGATAAGATCTAGTCTGACACAAATGGCCTGTAACAAAGACTGTCCGTGCATTGCATCGGTACATTTAGAAGTAGAAGAAAATGTCAGAAAGAGAAGGATATTTTTAACTGTTCTAAGAATAAGAGAATCTATTACTTTTTTATATTTTTGTACTTTATATTTTTATATTTACAATGAGACTCACTTCCAGAAACTAAGGTTATAAGAAAAAGCAACTAATGGTATTCACGTTATATTAAAATAACATAATATACATTATATGCAACGTATAACTCTTCCTTGGATAACATTTCCCTACCATTCCATTTTTTTTTTTAACGACAATATGTCAAGAATCTAGATATTTTAAATTTAGGAGTAAATCTTGGATCTGAAACCAACCTTCAGACGGAAAAGCAGTTAGCAGCCCAGCCACCTGAGCGATCTGTCAAGAAGCCAGGCTCTATGTGGGACTCTCTTCCATCGCTGAGCATCTGGGTTTTCAAAGTTGTTACCGAGGGAAGAAAAGGGGAAAATCTACCACAGTTTGCAGTGCCGAGGTTACTGGCCTCTTCAGAACAATAATTTGAGAATGTTTTCTTTTCAACAATGAGACTTATAAAATGGGAGTAGAAATCCAAAGGTAACAAAATACTGTATGCTCTAAAATGTCTTTTCTGCATTATTTTTTAATTTATGTTAAGACTGTATTAGCTTCAGAGTGTTTATCTATGTCCCCAAGAGAGGATTAGCTGGGAACATTCTTTGAGATAAACTAAAAGAACTATTCCGTGCTGGCACTGTTAAGTTTTCTGATGTGCAGGTGTTTGTAGTATTTGTACAGTTGCCTGATTGGTTTTCATCCAGGTAAATCCACAGAGAATAGGTTTATCGTTTCAGGATGGAGAGGTGCAGAGGCTATTATGGAATATATGAAAAACCTGCCACTAGCCACTTGCATGTGGTTTCCTGAAGTTTAATATTCTAACTTGAAGAATAAAAGCAAGGCCCCACTTCCTTGTGAAGCATTTCTGGCTGAAGGCTGATGAATCACATTTGCCTTTCTTTCCTCCAACATCTTTCACAAAGTAGTTCTGCCCTTCATGACTATCATCAGAATTACAAGGTAATAATACATATTGTCACAGGAAAATAATGAAATGCATCACAGGATTATTATTTTTACACATCTTTACAACTGTTTTAGAAGCACGGTCCATTTATTTACCCAGCTATTCCATCAACAAGATATTGTGGAGCATTTGGAAATTTCCAGGCAACTGACAGAGTACAGAGGATAGAAAAATGACCACTGCCTTCATGGAGTTTATGGTTCAGCAGGGAAAGAGATGATGACCAGAAATTGTATTGAAATTTTGGCCACAACACCAACAGACAGCAAATATTACATTCCTCAGAAGACATTAGATCACAAGCTGAATTAATCAACGATTAGAGCCATATGTTAACACAAAGCAAGCAGCACAGAAGGAAAATTTCTTGAGAGCGTATTATCCACCAGCCTCAGTAACGTGTGATGACTTTGCTATGGGTTAGTAAGTGGTCCCCATTTTTCTAAATATTTCCCATTACAATGCTGTTGAAAAGAACTCTTTACTACATGCTTCCATGAGCCTATATGTGGGTACTGTTCTAAGATAAGATGCTAAGAATGGAAACAGAAATGTGTGCCAACAGTCCACGTGTCTCTCACCTTAGCACTAGAGATGTGGAGGCAAGAGGATCAGGAGTTCGAGGTCATTCTTGGCTGCATACTCATCTCTTGAGAGGTTGAGGCAAGAGAATTAGGAGTTTAAGGACAGCTCTAGTCATGTGGCAGGTCTAAGGCAAAATTGAGCTACATAAAACCCAGTTTGATAAAAGAGAGATGCGTGCACACAAGTATTCACAAATACACACACACACACACACACACACACACACACACATACACGGAAGCTGGGTATATCTGCCATTTTTCTCCACAAGTTGACATTTAAGAAAAAGTGCCAATTTAAAAAAAATACAGTTCAATCTGAAATATAGATAGCCCTACCTTACGTGCCCCCAACTTGCTCCCAGTCAGGCAGAAAATATCCTTAGAGTAGAAAAAGAACTGGAAGAAAGGGTTAAACACATGCCAACCTGTCTTAGTCTGTTTGCTGTGGGTACAAAAGAATAGCAGAAACTAGGTAATTTAGAAAAATTGCTCTGGCACAAGACTTTTTTCAATGATGATAAAGTCACAAATGTCACATGGGGTCCCAACTTCATGATCTCCTTGACTCTAAATAATTCCACCTAAAAATGTCAACGCTATATGAATTCTGTCATTAAGTCTTCTTTCTATACGTGAACTTCTGGGGAACATATTCGAGTCTAGTAAACATGCCACAGAAATGAATACTGGCCCTTGGCTAGCTGCAAAGACAAGCTACTGGGCCACTTGTGTTTCCTCCTCCTTTCCCCACACAATTGTCAATTCCATCCCTTCTGGTATTTGAGCTATAGACAGAGGCGCAGTCATTTTCTTTTTCCGTTTTGGGTCTAGCAACAAGGGAAAAGCTGATTGAGTAATCTGGGAAGGAACAGTAGCAAGTTGTTTCCTGAACATTCTTGTATAAGTTAAATGAGAAAGTAATCTCATAAAATATTACAGCCTGAGATGTGATCTCCCTGGGTAAGTAAGAGTAGGTGGCAAGTTAGATAGGACGGCTGATGAAGCATCCCTGAGCACCCAGAGGAGGTAAGACAATGCCAGTCATCCCAAAAGATGGAGGTAGAGGCAAAAACCTGAGAAAAGTAGTCACAACAATAGACACTGTGGCAGAGTCCATATCACAGACCAGACAGACTACGGCCTACCCACTTCTGGACTGGGAAGTTTGGAAAATGTCAAAAGGGCCAGATTCGCTGATCCATGTAAAGAATTTATGGATTTTTCCTAAGTTCTTAAGAACGTCAATTTAGGTATGCCGATGATGGAATTGGTAAAGCCTGCTTTTTGCACTGAAGTTTTAGGCAGTATGATAAAGAAATAATAAGAATTAAAAACGGACAAAGAATAGAAAGAAAAAGAAATCTGCCTCTGTTCACTGTCAAAGACAAAATATCCTGAAAAATCCTTAACAGAGTTATTATAGAAAATGAATAGAGAATTGCAACGTGTTACAATAAAAGATGATCCTCTTTAAAAGTCACCTTTATTTTATAGATCGGCAGGAAAGATGATTGAAAATAAATGCATGATGCAAAATTTAACCAAAAACAAACACAAAATACTATGAAATAAAGTCAACAAAAGATATAAAAGATGTCTCCCTTTTCAAAAACTTGAATGCTCACTGGGAGAGATTTTAAATGAGTGGTGATGATGTCATGTTCAAGCATCAGAAAATGTAGCAAAATTAATACATTTATTCTCTCTAAATAATTCTGCAAGTAAAAGGATAAAGACTGAACACATAGAAACACACAGACACACACAGACAGACAGACAGACACACACACACTCCATAATAAATACTCAACATACAACATACTAAAACATCATTTTATTGCTTTGAGACATTCACCTAGCTTCCAATACTCACTATTTACATTCTAGAGAAATATTTTAAAATATCCATCCAATGTGGCCTCAGTGGTGAGGACATAAAGCCAGTGAAGTCAACTACATTCTATGATTTTATTGCTTTCATGCCTTAGTCTTTCAGATATAAATTTAATTTACTCATTTGATTTTGATTTCAGATTAAAGTGGGGAAGGGTATTGTCGAGGCATAATTATATTGTAATCCATTCCACTCATTTCTGTTCCAGTAAAATCTTTACTATGAGGAATCACTTTAATTCTTTAAAATAACATATTCATGTCAGAAAGTCACATTAACCTTCAAATTTTGTTTAAAAAATTTAACTTAGAGGAAAATATTTAATCACTTGTGTAAATGAAGAAAATTTAACCATGTTTAATGGAAATTAAATAGAAGTACAAACAAAAATGTTTACCAAAACCTAATGTTTATTTATAGTAAATTTAACCCTTTATAATTCACAAACTACACACAGTACGTGTGTGTGTGTTGTGTGTGTGTGTGTGTGTGTGTGTGTGTGTGTGTGTGTGTGTGTGTAAAGGATTTTAGGCTTGTCTCCAGGACTTTTGGCTAATCTATGTATTTGGATGAATCTTTCAAGATTCTGTTTTTCTGATGAATTCTTTCACTACAAGGTAAATAGGTATTATGAGCAAGTAATACTTTATACACTTATGTTTCTTCATGTTACGAGAAAGTAATACTTTATACATTTACATTTCTTCATTTTAGGAACATATGTACACTTTGATTCATTTTAGACAATCCGCTACTTAAGTGTTACAGCTTTGTTAAAATATAATTATGCACCATTAAAACACTAACCGCTGTCCCTTACTCAATAGCTTCTATACCCAGTGCTGAGCTAAGTACATTAACTACATTATCTCAGTTAATCTCCACCACAGGCTTACGGGGTGAACACAATAATTAATCCCCATTTTACAGAAGAAGAATCAGAAGTTCTGAGAAAAAACTTATGAAAACCATAATGAATGTCTCATTGTTAAAAATAAAAATACTGGAGTGGTATTTGAATTGAAATCTTCATGTCTTTGGAAGCCACATTTTTAAAAGTCAGACTACACTGGCCCTTGATTCTCTTGGTAATCATTATTTATACACATCAAATGTCACCCAGAGAGAATATGACACCAGATATCCTAGAAAACACAAAGAAAAATTGGCCACAGCTTTTCTGGGGCTCTTTCACAGGCCTGAGCTGTTTCAATGAATGGCACCAAGCACTGTAAATACTAAAATTAAATAAACATAAACATAACTTGTCAGTAGGCTTTAGTGATATCCAATTTCCAGTTGTATTTTACCATAAACTTTGCCCAGAAAGATCCCATTACTAGAACTGTCAGCTTGATTATGCATTCATTTTTTTCTCTCTATCAAACCCCACTAACAGAATAGTGAATGTGTTTAAAGTGGTATCAATGTACAAGGACAATCCGACAAGGGGAGATGCAACAGGGAAAGATGCCTTGGAAATGGAACAGAGGAAAATAGTGTCTTTAAATTTTTAAAGAGGACAACACTTGATATATAAAATTATATTTGTAATAAAAAAGTCAAATAAATCTCACTGAATATATAAACAATACAGCCATACTATGGAACATATAAAAATAATAATAAGACTTTCAATGTCTCTGTAGTGACACTTCTAAGAAATGCATTGAAAGAAAAAAGAGAAGCACTGAATACAGTAAATCTTTCTAAACCTGAAGGACACGCATCTCCAGGTATGGTCCCTGAGTGAGGTACAGTACACGTGCCTAGCATTCCTGTAGTGAGAAGATTAAGGCAGAAGGATCACTAATTTAAGGCCAAGCTGGGCTATAAATACAACAAGTTTAAGCCCAGTCTCTGTTATATAATGGGGCCCTGTCAGAAAGATGGTCCCCCAAAACTCTGTCTTAAACTCGAAGAATTTCATATATGAAAGTAAAATCTTCTAAAAACAGGAAGAAGCTTCCAAAAAAGGGGCCAATAATATTCCAGAGCCCTCAACAATGCCTGTGCATCCTGAAAGGCCACTTAGTAGTCATTTCTTCAAAATTCCAAAGGAAAAATTAATTATTTAAAACTCGATACAAGCCTGACGGTGCGGTATAGGGTCTCAAAGGACTTTTGTTGTAGTTTTTATATTATTCAGTGTGTAAGACTAAGAAGTGAGGAGCCCGTGGCGTGGCTCAGTGTGAAAGAGCAGCCGCACCAAGCCTGCTGACCTGAGCATGATCCCTGGACCCACGTGTTGACGGAGAGAACTGAGCTGATTCCTGTAAGCTGTCTGACCGTCATGTATGTGGCATGGCATGGATCTGTTCATGTACACATACACAACAAATCAATATATTTGTTTTGAAAAACCTGAGGAAAGATGACGTGAAGCACAAATATTCAAACCTTTTAGTAAATTGTTTGTTGTAAAGTAAAATGAAGATAATATAACAAGAAACAGCCTTTTAAATAAAAGTGTAGGTTATCGCAATAGTTTAGTTGGTGGAATGCTTATAACAGTTCTTTTATTCATTCATAGACAACCTGTACTACTCCAGGAAGATTTGTTTAGCGTGAGCTACTTATGTTCTGGAAAATGAAGACTTCTTGTGAGTGAACAACAACAACAAAAAACCAGTATATTGAAAGTATAGCTAATTAGCTGGCAACTTTTCACAATGCATTCTAACTCAGAATAGTACACACAATTGACTTAATGTAATTCATATCATCACAATAGAGAACACAAGATCTGGCTTTTCAAGCCAGAGTTATTGTTTCTTAATGAATTATTTCCAATAAGCAGATATTTGCCTAAAATGCAACTTCCTAACTGAGTGATGACCAAAGTCTTAAGGTTATAATCCTAGTGACTTCACATCAGTTCTTTCTTAGTTTTAAAAGTAATGGATGAAAACATCAATGGGAAAACTAATATGCTGGCAAATTACTGAGTTTCTTAATTGAGTAACATACCATCTTAATCTAAAATAATTTAACTACATTCATAAGGACATGCAAACTTTTCCCAAAACTATTTTCCTCAAGTAAAATAGCCAATTCTCTGAGTTTTAAGGAAAAAAAAAGTAGACATATGCTATGAATTGGATCCTTACCATTGCAATTTCTCAAGTCGCAGATAGTCTGTGTTACAGTGACTAAATCCATCACCGAGCACTCAAACTTTAAATCTTAAAATAAGGGTTCAACTCCCTTTCTTATGAAAGGTTAGGCAGTAATAGCATTTAAACACCCCAGCTATCTAACATATACTCTCTCTGTAGATTATTAATTGGAAAGGAATACACTATTATGGTTAGGGATGTAGCTGCAGGAACCAAAGCAATGAGTCAACTAGAAGCTGTTGCACTGTCCTTAGCCACAGCACGTGGTGTCCAGGGTTAGACTCCAGAGCAAACCTCCTGTATCCTGTCACTTCCTACGCGTGCTAACTTGTTTAAGCTACTGAATCTCTTGGTCATCAGGTTTGTGAGTATAATAGTAGCATTATGTAATTATTGTGAGGGTTAAATGAGTTACTCTTTATAAAATATGAAAAATAAATCTCGGACACATAAGATTTATCACCTTTTTTTTTCCCAGTGGAAAATGATTTGTATTATGTTCGTAACACACCAAGGCATCAACAAATTGACTGTAAACAGCTTTAATCAAGTCCTGGGAATGTGACTGATACAGTTTGAGAAGCTAGTATAAGAAAACTGAACACTGATGTTCACTACGATGCACTCAGAGTAAGGCCAGTCAGTTTACCAAGTTCTCACTGCACTTTCCCTGTCTAGAACCTTCCAGCCTTCTGCAAGGAAATATTGTATTGTTTTGATTCTGCAACTACTTGGTTAATTTACTCTGGTGAATTTGTCATCCATTACATGCATTTAAATGGGGATGGACAGATTGCGTGGTCATTTTCTGCTCTCCTAAACAACTTTCTTCCAGTTGAACCCCTAGATGAGACAGGTGAGGAAGTGATGTCATTATGATCCTAAGTATGACCATGCAATCTCAAACAGTCTTGACCTGACTTTTCCTTTGGGAATTAGTAGCTGGTGCAGCAATTGAGGGTCTCTAATATCTTGCATAATTCAGAATAACTTGGGAAAATGACATGGCATGATTCTACAATGCCCACAGTCTTGTCTGTAATATCATGCAAAATAGAGAATTCACAATTGTGTTCCTAACATAATGTCTGCATGGTAAGAGACAGGCTAGGAATAGTTGATGAAGTTAGCCAAAACTGACCAAAGAGGAGAACAGAAATCTGATAACTTTGTCTGAGAAGGCAGACTATTAAAAATGGGTGTGATCTGTGCAGAACATTCTAGTCAGTGTTTAAGCAGAGAACTGTGTGCAGCTAGGAGACGTGAATATACAAACAACGTTAAGGAAGTTAGACCACTTGGGATGTCTTTAGAGTAAGGAAAGGGCACTAGTGTTCTCAAAGAAGGGTTGTGCAAAAATTTAAGAAAGGTTAAAGAGGAGGGTGGGTGTGGGCAATTGAAATAATGCCACTTCTTTACGCAGGCTGTGATATCCTGGCCGCCACCGACACTGAAATAGGTAAGCCCGTGACCACAGAGGAGTGACTGTTGGTGGTTGTATTTTATCCTAGGACGCATGGGAGAATTGAGATAAGCTTAAATGTTAGAATGCTCCTTGAAAGGAAATGTAGTCTGTGGATGGGAGCATATTTTTCCCAGGGTAAAATTTACTTCCGGACTATGAATTGAACACTGGAAAGATAAGAAAGAATTTTCCTTAGAGGAAACAAAAAAGATATTAATTCATGCTGCTGTAATCACGAGCAATAACTTGAAGACAGAGTACTCAAAACACAATTCTAATTTCATTGCCCTTTGAAAATGAAACAAATGTAAGTAGCAAAACAGAAACAATTTCAAACCATTAGAAATAGAAATGAGCTCATGTTTAAGTTCAATTTTATAGCCTTTTTAATGTGAGTTTGAGAAAATCTAGTATATTCAATAAAATCAAATATCCCAACCACCTGGTGTAATTAAAGAAAGTGAACCAAGTGGTAAAAATATCTTTGATTGAGGTTAGGGTTGATGTCTAGCCAAAATGACTGCAGATTTTGCGACTCTGGAGTCTGAAGTAAATATGTGATGGGCTTGAACATGAATCCAGGAAGAGTGTAACAATTACTTCTGGTGGGGCACAAGGTCAATTCTTCACTGCCTCAAATGTGTGTGCCTCCCAGATTTATGCTGTAAAGTATGTAGAGGGAAAGCAAACTTACACGTTTGTCGGGGGAGGGGGATAATCAAACCCAGAAATGGAGACAACAGGAAAACTCATGGAGTCTTCAAGTACTATGCCATTTTCTTCCTGTTCACTTGGCTACATTAACCTAAAGCACACAGCATCTTTTACTTGTGTGGCAGGTCTAAAAAGAGGTCACCACAGTTTCCCACAGCAATCTCCTATAAATAATTTATAATTCTAAAACTCTGTTTTCTGTCAGTTAAAATGTCACTTTCCTCATACGTACCCAGGGTATTTAATTTTAGCAATAGGTATAGTGAGCAGATTTTCTCTTTGAAAGAATATTTTTAAAAAAGATTCTTAAATTCATTAAGAAATGACTTTTTCTTCTCTAAGCAGGCCTGCAGGTGACAGGGACTACAGAGCCTCATAGTATGGGCATTTTAAACTTAGGGCTTTTTCACAATGTCATCCTGTCTCAAATGCACAGTCTCCATAGCAACTACTGTATCATCGAATTGCAAAACTAATTTTAAGATGCAGATTTCTTAGGGAAATACAGCCACATTTCCAGGTAAATTTCTACCCCAACTCCCTTCTATTCCTGTGGATACCAGCAAGATTTTTTTTTCTATCCTACTAACTATTTTATACTTCACTGAAATTGAATTTCAATTTTTTTTCAACATAGCATTTGCTTTATATTTTTTTCACATGTACTTAACTGCTTCACTGAGGGACAATAATTAGCTTCATGTCTCTACAGTAGAAGTAGATGTCGATCACATGAAAAGCCCATGAGTCTGTAGCCAAGGCAAAGTCACAAACATATTCATCATCACAAGCATTTTATATAATTTAGACTCACATCTCCCTCTCTCTAATATTATCTACCATTCTTAGGATCCATTGGTCTGCTTTCTGTTGCCATGACTTTGCATTTTCTAGAAACTTCAGTAAATGGGATCACACAATGAGTCTGTATCCTTCACTTATTTGAGAGGTGTCCATGTTTATTCTATGGACATGTTTATTCTATTTATTTAGTCCTTTCATTAATTTATTCCCAAGTAGTCATCCACTGTGTACATAGGTCATAGCTATGATTGTTTTTAACCACTCACCTGATGATAAATTTTTTCACTAAATTTCCTGTGTGGGCTATTGCAAAGAGGTTACTGCAATGCATGTGCAAGCATTACCAGGCATTTGCATTCATACCTCCTCAGTATTTATCTAGAAACAAAATGTCTGAATCGTGTGATGGATATAGTTTTATATTTTAAGAGAGTAGTCTTTCTCCACATGTCTGTTTCATGTCATATCTCTACTATCAAGGTATAAGAATTTTAATTTCTGTTCTTACCAAAATTTGGTTTACTGTGTCTTTGTCACTCTAGCCATTCTGATAGTTATGCAATGATGTATTAATTATAAGTATTTCCTAATTGTATTGCCAGAGTGAACGATAGTATTGACTCATATCTTTATTTCATATATATACATATATACATATATATATACAAACAGACATATATATACATATATATATAAATATACATATATACACACACATATATAATGCATATGTATATAAATATATAGTTTATGTCTTAGCTACTTTTCTATTGCTACGACAAAATGCCATGACCAAGGCAATTTGTAAAAGAAAGTGTTTAACGTGAACTTACAGTTTCAGACGGTGAGTCTCGAGTCCATGACCATCATGATATGATGCACAGCAGCAGTCAGGCAGGCATAGTACTGCAGCCATAGCTAACCCACAAACATGAGGAAAAAGAGAAGAAAGAGTGGGTGGAGGAGAAAAGACTTAGCTTAGTGTGGGCTTTAAAAGCCTGCCTCCAGTGACGTGCCCTCTCCAGATCAAGGCCACATCCTTCCCAAACAATTCCACCAGTTGGTAACCAAGTATTCACATAGCCTATGTAGGGCCATTCTCATTCAAACCCTGACACACACACACACACACACACACACACACACACACACAGACATTCTTTAATAGATTAATTCATTAGTTATGGTTATAAATCTTAAGGTATAATCACCTCCTGTAGGCACCATCCCTGAACACTGTGTATTGATGGCCAAGCTATCAATATGCTTTTTGGTAAAATTTCAGATCTAAGCCAAATTCAAGATATATATATATATATATATATATATATATACACACACACACATATACACATACATATATGGCAAGTTCTAAATATCCCTTTTTCTTAAAGAAACAAGACATTTACTTTAACTGAGTTTTAAAAGGTTTTTCTTTATGCATTATGAATGAAGAAAGGAAGAAAGGAAGAAGGAAGGAAGGAAGGAAGGAAGGAAGGAAGGAAGGAAGGAAGGAAGGAAGGAAGGAAGGAATATCCCTTGTCAGGTTTGTGACATGTAGCGTTTAAAGCCAGGCTGTTTCTCATTCTTTTATTATTTTGATATTTATTAGAGAAAAAAAACTAAGTTTTAATTTTTATGAAATTAAACAACTGTTCAGCTCTATATCTAGGCTTTACTGTTGTTTCTAAAGCCTTTTCCTAACTCCTGAGCAAAAATCATCTGTAATGCTTCTCCTAGACGTTTTATAAGTTTTTGGTCTTTTATATGAATCCCCATGTTTACTTCTTTGCATTTTGCAGCTCTCACATGAGGTGGGTAAATGCTCCAGGCTACCGTGCTTTCTCCACTACCTCTCTTTGTGTTAGCTGTGACAAAATGCCCAAGACGAACAGATTAGCAGGAGGAAAGGCTTGTTTTAGGGCTTATTTTGGCTCACTGTTTCATAACATGTTCGGGCCCCTTGTGAGACAATATATCATAGCATAAAAAGCTGCTCACCTCATTTCAATCACAGAGCAGAGGGAGAGCAGAAGAAAAGGAGAAGGGGATGGAGGAGAGGAGAGAGAGAGGAAAAAGAGCGGGAGAGGGAAGGTAAAGTGAGATAGAGAAGGAACTGTAATGTGTACTTTTCAACAGGATTGCTTTAGCCTTCTCTATCCATGACTATGTCTTGCCTTCTTAATTTGTATCTCCCGTTGTCTACTAAGCTTTGGGTTCATTAATAGATTTATTCATTAATCACGGTGCAATCATCTCCTGTGGGCACTGCTCTGAACACTGCTACACTGAGGATCAAGCTATCAACATTCAAGTTTGGGGACGTTGCAGATCTAAGCTAAACTCAATTAATAATCCTTACTTTGAAATCAGTTTTTTTTCCCTGAAATCAAGATAGGCACCACAGCTTTCTCTTGATTAGTGTTAGTGTGATTAAGTTAGTAGAGACCACGTAGCAAGAGATTTAGCATTCGTATGAAGTAATAAAACCAAGAATCTACTTTCCACAATCAAGTTTCCTGTCAACAGACCAACACAGAAGGGGAGGGAATCATGCAGCCTACTCATAATAGAGGAGTTACTGACAAGTGATCGCTGTCATTTTCCTTCAGTGAAGCAGCAACTAGTAAGTAGCTCATGGCCCAGTGAAAACACCAGACCTATGCACACTCAAGCATGCCTAATTAAATATAGCGAGTTACTTTAAAAAGACGTGGAAGTTGGAGGAGGATGTGCTGGGAAGAATTATGAGGACCTGAGCTCCAATCCTTAGGATCCACACATAGTCAGATGCGACAGAGCACATTTGCAGCCCCAGCATTCCTGTGGGGAGACACAAGCCAGAAGCGAGTAAGTCCCTTAGAAGCAGGTGAGTCAGGTCATCTAGCCTGATGTGGAGAATGGAAACAAGCAAACAACCAGGGGACCTGGTCTCAAGCAAAGTGGAAGACAGGTCCCAGTACCCAAGGTTGCCCTTGGACTTCTGCCACTGTGCTATTGTCTGTGTATACCCAAATTCACGCACACAGTTTCCCAACACACTCATACTGTGCACCCACAGACACACAGATAAAACACAGCAAACCCAAAGTTAAAAAATAGTAATGTGTTAAGAGAGGGAAATAGAGCCCTCTGTGCCAGACTGCTCTCCTTAAAGTTATTATGTCAGAAAAGCACATTATTTTAGTTTATGGAAATTGATTAAATTTAATACTATTGGTATTTCAGTAAAAAGGGACAATAGATACATCTCCCATCCTTTTTAATAGTAAAATTAAAAAAAAAAACACTATTTAAGAATATGTAAAGTTTTAAGAGTTAAAGATAATTGAAAGGCCTGGGATGCAATGGCACCTCTTTATTCATCAGCAGCCTATGAAATAGAAAATAATTAACACCCTGCTTTATAGCTAAAGAAGCAGAGGATATAAAAGATATGTGATTTGCCCAAAGGCACACAGCTGGTGAGTACTGGATCTAGAATGCAAAGCAGAGTGGTCTTTTTTCAGACTTACTGTCTTCAGGCACTGTGCTCTGTCATCCTTCCCAAGGGGATGACTCCATGTGTTGCCCTCTTCCTCTCTTCATGCTCCCATAGTATGTATCCAGGACTAACCTGTATGTAGCACTGAAGGTTATCATTAAAAACTTCACTATTTAAAAGCACAACACATAACAGAATGGGAATATGAAAGGGATCTGAAAGGGAACCACATTCTGCATGATTTTTTTCAAACAGAATGTATCAAGACACTTTTCTTTCTGTCTAGAATAATATGGATCTGTTTCCAAACTCCAATGCAGCCTTTATTCCCACCCTTGGCCAAATTCTCTAGTCTCTCAGAGTTTGCAACTTCCTGTCGCACTCCTAGTACTGTGTTGGGGTCAACACTGGGCGGCAATCGTTGACCTTGGTTTAGTCTTTCTGAGTTGCAAGCTCCTTGTGGAGAGAGAACAGGTCACTTTGCCCATCATATCGCTACAGTCTTTAGAGCGTCCACCATCTGAAGCACGTGAATGTTCTACTGAGTGCTTGAATGGAGAAACGGATGCACACATCAAGGTTTTCTCTAATCATGGTTCCGGGAGTCTTATTTCCTCCACTTTCCCAAAGGACCCAGGTTTGGTTCCCAGCACCTACATGTGACTCACAAACATCTGTAACTTCAGTTGCAGAGCATCTGTCATTCTCATCTGGCCTGCTCGGGCACCAGGCACAAACATGGTACACAGACACACATGTAGGTAAAGAGCAAAGACAATATTTAACAATTCTAAAAACAAATCCAAACCTTTCCAAAAGATTCTTTTTTGATCAATACATTTGTTTTAATCCATTCCAGATGCACATTGCCTTTATCAGTGAAGGTGACCATCCAATGAACACCAAACTGTCCACGCAGTCTGCCTCTAGGCTGCATACACTGTTGCTGTGTCTTGTTAGATATGCTTCCCTGGAAGTACAGCCGTAGCTCATCTATGGCTTCTCCAGTTTGAATAATATTGTTAAGGAATCTGTTATAAGGAATTTCTGAGAACACATCAGGGAATTGCTCAATAAGTCCACACAGCTCTGCTTCAACATCTTAAGTGCTGGGCTGCTGCGTGAGACTTCTGCTTTCCTCATTTAATTTTGTTTTCTCATTGCCTTTGTTTTGCATGGAACAATGTGACTATGATCATTGTTGTCCTTCCGAGAGAAATGCTGAAAAGAGTAGAGTGTTCAAAGCTTTCATCTCGCTGGATTAAGTTGTAATAAGTTTAAATTTTAAAAAGTCATGTTTTGACTTAACATAAGGAATGGGCTTCTCAAAACACTACAGTAGAGACAGAAACTGCAAAGCGGTTATTTATTCTTTTGCTTTGTCTTTTGTGGCATGGGATCCTCTGCTGAATTACTTGACTTAGAAGCAAGCCCAGGCTTGCTTATTTGCGGTGGTTTGTATTTTTGTTTGTTTGTTTTTGTTACAATGTAGGATTGTTGCTTTTCAAAGGATGGTGTCTCAAGAGGCCTGTTGTAAAATTCTGAAGATGCTGCCAGTAATTAGGCAGCTGGGTGGCCTAAAAATCGTCTCCATTACACTGCAGTTCCTTTGCCAGGTTTCTCTTCTTTTTTTCTGGGAATAAAAACAAAATAGAAAAAAGAAAAAGGAAAGCTTTGTTTCTCCTTACATACTTAGAATGAATAAATGTAGTGTTTTTCTTTTTCTCTTCCTTTCATTTTTTAATATCCTATGACTTACAATTAACCATCAAGAACATGTATAATGGATGCCAGGGTCCAGTAGCTCATGAGTTCAAGGGATTCCACTCGTAGATCCGCAAGCTTCCCACATGCACACATGCTGTACACATGGGTTAATGTAATGCTCATTAAAAACCAAAATAGTTCTCAAGTGGCCGTGCTTCTTATAGCCATTGCTAGGACTTAGGATGTGAGAGACAGCCTGCAGACACAGAATCAATTCTGTTTTCTCTTGCTTAATCTCTGACGTGATCTTCTACTACAACATGTGGTTGTGAAAGAGGGACTACAAATGTGTATGTGTGTGAAAGACAGAGGGAGAGAGAGAGAGAGAGAGAGAGGGAGGGAGAGGGGAAGAGTTATATTGGACTACACAAAGGAATATTAAAAATTCATGCTTCATACTGTACTGGTTCCATAGAGTTTATTGAACTGAATTGTAGGCTTTGGAGTTTCTTTTTCACAAGTTTTAAAAACTGTTTTCCATCGCTTGAATGTTAGTACCCCCAAACATACGTCAGCATCCTGTAGCACTTATCCTAGATGGCAAAAGCATGAATAGACAGTAACTAAGCTGAAGAGCTTGCAAAGAACGTGTGCTGCGTTACGCGGTTGACACAACAATGCACAGGAGAGGTGAAAGAGCTTTGAGACACAATGTCTAGGGAGATGATGTGATCAAGAGGCAGAGACGGGAGTGGGGCAACCAAGAACCAGGGTGCATCAGGGATGCCGCAGCCACCAGAAACTAGAAGAAGCAATGTAGCAGCTCTTCCAGAGCCCCCAGGGAGAGCGCAGGCTACCAGTCCTGTGATCTCAGGCTACTATCCTCCAGAACTGTGAATGAATCCATTGCCTTGCTTTCAGCCACCCAGACTGTGGTAATTTACTGCAGCAGCCGTGGGATGCTAATGTGCTCGGTGAACTCGTGAATCTGTCAGGCGGAGGCTTAGGCATGTGACAGGCTAGAGGAGCAGACTCCAACCATGAGGCAGAGGTGAGCAGGAAGCGTCTTGGCTCACAATCTTGATTCACATGGAAAATGTAGTAAAGTTTGAGCCAAGCAAATACTGATATGGCCCAACACTGAAAGGAAATAACTATAGTGGTAACACTGATGACAGAAACAATTAAAATAAACATTAATTGTGATCAATTAGTTGCAGATATCAATGGGCATGGAAGGGAATTCTAGTTTATACTATAAGGGAATATATAGTTTATGTAGAATGGGAGCGAGTCACAGTTTTGTATTCAGATGTGCGGTTGGTGTCCGACGATAAGGAGCACAAACGACAACTTTGTAGAACATTTCTGAGAAGAGGTAAAATATGTGGCTCTGGAGAAAACAAAAGGGATCAATGCAGCTAGTTTGTCTACCAAAGGGTATGGCTGTGATTGTTTTAATTGATTATATACATCTTATAACACATAAACTCCCAATTTTTCAACATTTGAATTGCTTTCAATCTATCATGTATAACGTATTGTACTTTTCAAATGAGAAATTGAAATTCATTGAAATTAATTTGTCTAAAATCACCCAAATAATAAAATCAACCCTAGGATAAAATTCAAGTTTATCTGACATTAGGCTTTTTATGCATATGCTACATACGCCAATTTGTTCAAGTACAAACTGTAGAGTGGGCCTCCTAATGCAGATGATCTACGTGATGATAGGAGCTGAACAGTGTGAGAGCCCTGTCCATTTCTGGATGATACCCAAGACAATCAAGGAGAGAGGAAAGCAGAAGAGAAATGGGTGAGGGACCATGGTAAGTTACACTCAAATTCAAGTTTGGCCTGTGATTAGGTGTCTAATCCCCAATTTATCTTTACACCCTGAGCAATAATGTCTGTCTCACAGGATCAATCAATCCATGATAGAATAGATATGAGTCAGGTTCAAACCATAAGGTGGAAAGTTCTAGACTCTAGACTCCATAAACTTTGTAGGAAATTAGCTCTCTGATGTCCATAGGTATAGGTTTCCTGTCTACAGAGTTAACACAGGAGATTTGAGAAGCACTTGAATTTTATCCAAATAAAGATTATATTAGGTCAATTATTGACTGGAAGGATAAATAAATATCCTGAAGTACTGATCTGTATTTTGACATTCAATACACATTAGACATCATTGCTCATAATTCTGATTGGCCTGATTTGTCAAACTTTTGGCTACAACAAATAGAATCAACCTTGTGGGACACTAGTCTCCTGCGCAAAGTTTTCCATTAATAATTACACAGTGCTCTGATTTCAATGCCATTGTTTGGGAATTCCAACAAATGCATTATATAAAAACCTTTGTATTGTTTGAACTATTTTTTACTAAAAGTTGTAAACAGTTATTTTACAATTTAGGCTGTTTGGGGTTAAGGAAGAGGTTTTTGTTTGTTTGTTTGTTTGTTTGCTTATTTTAATAAAAGGAAATATAGCACAGCATCATGAAGCAATTATAGATCCTAGGCAAGGTAGAATATCGTTCAAGATGAATGCAGTATTGGATCATTAAAAAATAAAGACTTCTTAGCCAGGTGGTGGTGGTGCACGTCTTTAATCCCAGCACTTGGGAGACAGAAGCAGGTGGATTGCTGTGAGTTCAAGGCTAGCCTGGTGTCCAGACTGAGTTCCAGGACAGCCAGAGTTACAACAGAGAAACTCTGTCTCGAAAAAACCCAAAAATAAATTAAAATAATATTGACTTCTTAAAATCCATCATTTATCTTAACTGATCAGCCGTGAGTATATAAATGTGCAAAGAAATCAGTATAATTGAAGGATTATGATGCTTGCTTATTTCTGAGGTGAAGATACCATATCTTTCAACAATACATCATTTTGAAATGCTTTCGTTATTCTTGTTGTTACGCTAGTCTTTTTGTTTTGTTTTGTTTTGTTTTTAGTATTGACTACGGTTTCCAATGGGGTGAATTTTTTTTCCGTGCTGTTCTAAAAACAAGTAGCATGCACTTCCAAAAGGCAGACTTTAGTTTCTAAGACCTTGAATGGATAAAGCTCTCCCAAAGCAAAATCACAAGGCATCCGGTGGGAGCAGGTCCAGAACTCTAATCATATTAGCATTGTTTTCAAATCACCAAACAAAGCCACACTGAACTCCTTCCTCTGGTAGGAATTTTCAAAGAGACCTTGTCTAAAGGCCTCAAAAAAATCCTTTCTTGGTAACAGATAATGATGCAGTCAGTCCTTACAATTTAATATTTCTACATTTCAGTCAATAGAACAATGACAGGTTGGTAAAGGATGACAGTAACAGACCACCTTTTCATATTCCATTGTACAATCAGAATCAGATTTTTATGAGTACGAATGTCTGTAACTTTAAGACTTCCTAGAAAGAAAGTAACATAATATGTGTTGAGGGGAGAAAATGTAATAGCAATGACTGAAATAGCTAATAGACACCCAAAAAGCATATGCTCTGTCTTATAACATGTAGATTGTGGAAAGCAAGATTGTTCCAGTAAATGAGATTTTTAAAATAATATGTAAGTAGAATTTCACATTTCATTAAATTCCACCCAAAGATATGCATTAGGCTTGATTGAATTTATATAAATTTGTGTGACCAGCATTGAAAACCTGAAAATATTCCATTTGCAATAAAAATAACCACCCAAGAATCTCAAATGCAGTTAGGGATTTTTCAAATGTACTGTCTATCACTTTGTCTTTGTACCAGAAGCAAATTATTTCTTAAGTGCTAATTGGCAGTTCTGTAAAGATTCCACAGTGCCCCATGCTAATTATGTTGCCTTCAGAATTCTCAGTCAGACTCTACCTCTAGCCAGTAAAGTCAGGAAATCTGACTAGAAAATATACACTCAAAGTTTCCCACAAAGGGAAATACTTTATACGGTGCTGTAAACATGTAGAAGTCGCTGAAAGCCATTTCTGTTCTGTTATTAGGGACGGTCTAACTTACTAATCTATATCATGCTTAAATTTTTGGAGTGTTACATTTATGGTCCACATGCTGAATATTTGAAATAATTTCGACCAATAAATGTAGCAGTGTGACTTGTTTATTGTGAAGCTGATTAGGTTGCCCCACTGCACAATTTCATGTGATTCTTTCTCTCATAAATTATTCCAATCAGAGTGAGATTCGCTTGTGCTGAAAAAATTATGTGTTTGACAGGTGATGGTTGGCTCCAAGGAGTTGATCAAAAAAGAAATTTGTAATTAGGAGGACTTATTTATAGGGTTCACAGGCTGATGCGGTGTGAAACCATGGGATAAACGAGAAGGAAAGAGTACAGACATTATACTTTTCATTGTGTGGTTTTCCATTTACCAACTCCGACTACGGTAAGTCAATTTCTTCATGCTTCTGATGTTTTCCTGTCAAACAAGGCTAATATTTACATTGTATATATAAAAATTTAGCCAAAAGGAATGAAACATCCGCAATGTTTTTGCATCCTAATAATAGTATCCATAGCATGGATGATGGTGGTCAGGTTAAACGGTTAATACATAAAAACATTCCAGACAGTGATTTGAGACCTGTTAAGTAGTATACAATAATTATTGCTAAAATGTTAAATTATATTTTTTACTAGATTTAAAACTGAGCTCATGAGAAGAGAAGTATATAGTATGTACTAGTAATTTCCATTTCTGCATACTGCTTCAGTAATATGCCATGTAATTTTTTACTGGTTATACCAGATAAGAAATAGTTAAGCAGTAACTCAGGTTGCAGTAGGAGAACCTTTTGCCATTTCTGTAATAAAAGACTGGAGTACCTGGTTGAAGGAATGGCCATACAAGAAGAGAATGAAGTGAAGGCAGTCAAAGAGTATAATGAACAAGTCATGGATTCATGATTTCCTTCCAGGGGTTGGTCCTTAACAGTGATGTTGGAAAATTCAAGCAATACCACTTAGTGTGGCCAAAAACCCTGGTTAGTAATGGATCTAAGACAGGACAGTGATTAGACAAGACTCAAAAGCCACCTCTGTAAAAAAAAGAAAGATATTCTTCAATTTGTAACGCCATTGACAAACCTCCTGCCTTATGACTGGGGGGATTTGAGCCTCCACACACCACCCTGCTTCATAAATGGATGGCCACTTGAGGTATCTTTTTGTCTTCTGAGCCCCAGTTCATATGAGCTCCTCAGAAAATAGTTAGTCCAATATTGTAGTTATGCTTACCCTGTGGAAATAAGAGCACTCGCCGAGTAATAGTTCTTATAAGATGTTATCTCCCTGGAGAAAGACGTATGTTGTCAGGATATGAATGTGATATTTCCCTTGTTGTTCAACTGTAAAACTACAGCAGTACCTTCCAAGAAAATTGCCATGAGCCCACGATCTTCTCAAAGCCTATGCTCCTCCACAAATCATTCACCCAGGTGTTCCAAGGTTCTTTTTTAATGATTACTTGTTCTTCTTAACATATCCAATTTCATCATTAGCTCACTTAAAGGTAGAGGAGAACAAGAAGAGATATAAAATATCACTTGCCTCAGTTTTACTGTAATCTAATTAAATGATGTGAATAGCTAACAGTAGCATAAACACATAGACAGATTTTCATGCTGTACTAAATGTGGTGATTATTGTAGTCAAACATATATACTACGTATGGTCACATGGTTAGGATAAAAGTTCCCTTTTAAGCTGACCACTAATGCATATTTCTAAACAGTCTCATACACTGTAAGCTTTCTAGTCCTCTGCTATTAAATGGGAATGAGTTGAATATATATATGTATACATACATATATATATTCAGCATTATAGCTAAAACTCTCTGTGTGTCCATTTTTCTTAATTCTACTTCTTTTCATACTACTTTATATTATCTGAATGGCTATTACTTAGAATGGTACAATGGACATAACTTAATTTTTGAGACCCAAATGTAAATCTACCATGTACTGCCTCTAGGACTAAAAACCATATCGGCCTACTCGAGGCCTATGTTTTTTCTTTATAAATGAAAACAAAATGAGAATACCAGACATACAAACTCTACAAAGCCAGTGAAAAATACTTAAGAATTGAAGTAACTCCCACAACTCTGCACAGCAAAGAAGTTTCTGTGAGATCTTAATTCTCTTCCCCTTGTTCTCCAAATCACAATCTCGCCAGGAGGAATTGATTTGCAACAAACAGTGCTGATGTACCCAGATGCAATACTGGTATAATAATTTAGGAACAAATATTAAAAGTCACAACTTGAATAATACTATGAAATTTACTTGAGGGTAACATTTAGTATTCATAAAAATACTGTTGTCTTCATGTTATCACTAAAAATTACTAGGCCTCTAAAAGCCTACAGTGTGACCTTTGTAAGATTGCTAGTCAACTTTACAGTATGGAATTGAACCAAGTCTTCAGATTCAAAATGTGATACTGGAAGCCAGTTCTTACACAGAGCTTATCTTGTTGATATGATGACTCAAAATCTCTCATTCCTAGGGAAATGGTTATTATTAAAAGTGAAATGTTTATTGTAAAATATTTTATCATCATATAGAAAGTAAGAAATCATTAGCTGATATATTAGCTGCCTGCTGAATTCTTAGTTGGACTTGAGTCTGCTGCCTTGTGCTTATGTTGTTATGGACCCTTCCATTTCAAGTCATGCTGACCTAGTGATATACTCAGTATTGAAAACAGTTATTTTCCGTGAATTCATTTTCTAGGCAGACAAAGATGTAGGAAAGAAAGATCTCTGAAGAACCCTGCCAGTTTACCAAGTATCAATTCCCCATTTGTGTATAGAGGAGAGGAACACCTTCCCCAAGAGCATAAATACAGAAAGACCAATTCAAGCAGGCACTCAAGATCAAAACCACAGTTTGAGTTGGTTAGCATTATATTTTGAAAAGTGACGAAACAGGGCTAGCAAGATGACTCTGCAGGCAAAGGCTCCAGTCTCCAAGCATAATGATGTCAGGTTGATCCCTGGGACCCACAGTTATGTAGAAAACTGATGCTAATATGTTATCCTCTGATCTCCATACCACACCATAACACACATGTGCCCCAACACATACGCATAAAGTGAACAGACAGACACATGGTTGTATACACTTCAAACCACTAATTTACTGTTTAGCAGTCTTGGGAATAGAACTCAGAGCCCTGTACATGCTCAGCCAGTGTTGTAACACTGCTCTACCCCTCAGCTATGATTCATTTTCTGGTTTGATTATAATTTTTCTTTTTTAAAGAAGGTGTATGCATGTTTTGTATGCAAGCATGTCTGCGCAGTGCATGCATGACTAGTACCTATTGGAAGCCATCTGATTCCTGGGAGCTACCATGTGGGTGCTAGGGATTGAACCTGGATCCTCTGTGAGAGCAGCTAGTGCTCTTAACCACAGAGCCACCTCTCCAGCCTCGGCTTTTCTTTTCTTTCCTTTTTATATTTCTTTCCCTAAAATACAAGGTTTTCATTGACCCTGGTCTTTACATCAAAACTTTTAATATAACAATATCTCATTAATATTTTGAAAAACTAAAGATGAAATAGAAAGAAGATAAAATGCTTCTCTCCTGCAGATATCAAGACTATCTCAGCAATAATGGACCCACAGAAGATAAGAAGAAGTCAGTGTAATTTGTAAATGTTAGGATTGGCTAATTTTCCAGAAATTTCTTCTGGAAGGATAGATAATAATGTCAAGGAAATGACTGAGCTATTACCATAGGTTAAAGTACTTACATGTGCCTTACACTCTGGGCTTTGAAAAGCAAAGCTTACACATAAATTGTGAGCTGTCCATGTGAGCTTTAATTTAATAAAGTCAAAATCTTTTTATGTATCCAAGCATCGTTATTCATCTCTGCTTGTTTATATGTAAGAGGTATGCAGAAGCCATTATGTCTTGTGGTAGCTATAAAGCTACCACGGAGGCCTCCATTTTCTCGTTAATCTGTCAAACTGCACCAGCTGCTCCCCCTACTGGAGGTGGTGAAATTGCAGGGCAAACCGTTGTGTTCCTTGTCAAGTCTCCATCAGCCCTTTGAGAGTATAAACTAGGTTTAAAAGGTCAGGCAATGGTCCTGTTTGTTTGAACAGAAAAGTAATCTACGCATCACTGTCACATGAGCCTCGAAGATGTCAGAAGGCATGTCACTTCTCTCTACTAAAGTGCCTTTTCTTTTATTACCAGCTCTATAACAAGATTATTGAAAGGATTCAACAATAGTCAGGCCACTCCTTTAGAAACCTGTTGAAAGTAAACAATAAAAGCATTTTATCCGAACGGTTGTCATCTTCCTGGTGAGGGATATGTCTGTTACGTAAGTGCATTTGTATGCAAGTCTGCCTGATGTGAACGGCTCTAATTTGGTTATCGTAATAGGTGCTGCTCTAACTTCATTCTAACAGTATTAGCAGAGAGGGGAGGTCAGCCGTTTTCAAGCTGTAATTTGCAGTTACTCCAGTCAAAGGAATTGCAACATGATTGGAAGCGCTTGAGTTCCACACTCTAATTCAGCACTTGTATTCATCTTAAGTGAAACTCAATTAGAAAAAGAAAACAAGACTACGGCTTTTAGAATAATACGTTAAAAAATACTGGCCATTATTAACGATAGAGGGTTAACCATTTTGTCTGTAAATCATATCCTGTAGATTGGATCAATTTTAATTAATTGAATTCATATTTGTGACTTCATATTTAGTTTCTTTAAATATCTTTTTCATTATTCACAATCTTAAACAACAGGGACTCAAGAATTTTTAATTATGCTGTACGTTTCTATTTTATTCTCGACAGGAAACCGTCATTTTGCAAAGGTTTAATAATCTTTTCATTCTCCTTAATTTCAAGTAAATTACATTATCCAAAACTACTTAAATTGACTTAATGCAGAAAGAGAATGTATGTGCAGGTAGAATTAAGATACCATATTACATAACTGCATGTGAATAAACTTTACCATCAGGCATCTTGCTAGATACTGGTCAAAGCGCTTGGAGTCCATGGCTCCAGTGTGTGCTAACTGTTAGAAAGGAGACAGATTATGTTCTCTGAGATTTATTTATTAAAGGTACACAAATCAGGTAGTTCTCATAAATGACAAGAAATTTATATTCCCAAGAAAGAGATAAATAGGAGTCAATCCAATGAAAACTCTGCCAGGGAAGAAAGGATGTGTTGAAACAATGTCTGTCCCAAACGTTTTCTAGAGATAGTGGGGGTGGAAAAGAGCGAGGAGAAGCATTCTCTATCCACGTAAGGCAAGATGTTAGAGATGGGGCATATATCTTAATTATGGAAGATTTATTGTGCTAAAAATTAGAAGTGATTAACCTCATTGAATGGTTACCTCTTTCTCCCTCTCTCTCTCTCACTCTCTCTCTTCGCTGTGTGTGTATGTGTGTGTGTCTGTGTGTCTGTGTGTGTATGATGTATGTATACCTGTGAGTTGGGGGAATAAGCCCACTCATGGATGTGGAGAGGCCAAAGGTCAAGGTAAAGTGTTTTTCTTTATTACTCCCCAACTTAGTTTTCGACACAAGTTCTCTCATTGATAAGTTGAACTCCTCTTGTTTCTGCTCCCCAGCATGGAGGTTTCAAACATCTGCTGCCATGCCCTGACTTTACATAGGTTCTGGCCTCTGAATTTAGGTTCTTATGTTTGCACAGGAAGCATTATACATACTGCTCCATCATCTCCTCCCTTAACGGCTTGAGTAGAGGAGAGATACGATGAGATACAACCATTGGAAAACCATTCTAGCATTGAGAAGTCTATGAGAAGAATCCAGCTGAAAACTGTGTCTGAACTAGGGAGCTGGTAATGGTGTAGGAGCCAGGATGGACTAGACTTGGTGAACAAATACAATGGAATAAAGGAGTAGAATAGTATCATGCACTTTGAAGAGGGACATAGTTACATGGCAGTGCTCTTTACTGAGTTGGAAACACTAGGAGATAGTCATTGAATGACATATGCTGGTAGGTAGTTAAGATTAAATAAAAGTGAAATTATTAATTAGCTATTTTGTTCTATATGAATTAAATATATTTTATATATCTCTATACAAAATATATGAAGAGAATCAAACTTCATTTCAGAAATTCACACTTCGTATATATTTAATTGTACTGTTTAAAGGAAACAGATCTTGAGTTACTAAACTACTTTCCAAGAAGACATGAAATATCATGAGTCAAAAGTCTCCAAGGCCACAACTTGCCAACATTGTTTTTCTTGTCTTTGAAATTCAAATGTTCAAAGTACCTAGTAGACCTAACTTGGGTTTTTGAACTATACTTTCTTTTCATGGGCTTTACATTGCTTGTAGAGTCCATGAGGGAAAAAAATGAACACTTTCTGCCTAATGTAAACTTTATCACAGTTGATTCTTACATAATCCATTTACAAGCTACTGCATTGTGTACTTTTTTGAATTTCTGAGACAGGCTCTTATGTAACTCAAGCTAACTTCCAACTTGCTATGTTCTCAAAGTATGATCCTCTTGCTTCCGCTTCTGGGACACTGGGATTATTGACATGCTCCAGCATGTCTGTTTTTATGCAGTGCTGGGTATCAGCCACCAGGCTTTGTGAATGCTGGGCAAGCACGCTACAAAATGAGCTACACTGACTGTCCCTGTTGTGCCCATTTCAAATTCTCACTGTTGGCTTTGTCTTGGGTTCGCTTCGGAGGCACTCAGTGCCTTGTCTGTGCCCAGTGCAAAGCCAACTTCCTCAGTGTTAAAGATGTACAAAACAGCCTGGGAAAGGGCTTTTGGGAAAACAGTGCTTGACTGTTTGAATCAAAGTCTAAAGATACAAAGAACAACCAAGAGATGACTTAGAAAAGAGTGTTAAGACATAAGAACATAGAAAGAAATATAGATAGGAAATTATCATAGTAACCTGAGGAAGTCAAATATTTAAACCAAGAGAAAGAAACTGATTTGTGCTGATAGTCACAGGAAGCTACGGAAGTTGCAAGACCTACCTAGAATGTCTGATTTGTAATATTTTCTGAAACACAGAAGGCTTTAATCTTGAATCTGCTTGGAAGTTCAGAAAACCACTAAAAGGCCATGTATGGTATTGGTTGTTAAGGTAGAGGTTTCGGGACATATTTGAGAAGGATCCATGTCTATGACGCAGTACGGTTTTGATATGAGTAGGAAGAGAAATCCTAATCAGAGGTGCTTTCTGTGTATCTTATGTTCCCACCCACAATAAAATGTTTCCCAGGAATCCAATGGTACAAGTATGGTTGCACTGATTCTTTACCTGATCAACTCTAATAGATCTCAGTCCAGTGATCCACTTACTTTAGAATATTTCTTATGCTCCTGTATGTGTTGCAGCTCCTACCTTCCTGAATCAACTTTGCTATATTAATCTTGTTCCAGTCCATCATGGACATTACTTGATTAAGTGGACTGGTTTCCTTAATTGATTTTCATTTAGAACAGAGTGGAATTTAAGTATAGAAATAATTCATCCTAGTAAAATTTGAAGGGAGAAAACATTTTCTTAGTAACTTCCTAGCATTTTGAAATTATATTAAGTATACTCCATTAACTTTGCTATTTAAGAGAACAGGCCTGGATTTACAGGTCCATTCACTGCTTCTGAATATACTGTGCTCAATACAATTAGTGTGTTCTCTCGCTTTCAATTATACTTAAATTGTGTTATCCAAAGCTCTGTCTGGAACTTGACTATGAATTCTGAAGATGATGGGAGCCATAGACCTGCTGCCATTACTGTAAAGGCAATTGATTTTCAAGATAGTGACTTCGACTCGTTTTTAGTATTTGATTCTAAGTAATAAATATTCACAGTTGGAAATAAATCTGAAACATACACATGAAAAACTGTGCTAAATTATGGACTGGCTTATTTAGTTTCCAGACCCACCTTTAAAGTGTGGCTGAAATCTTGATCTACGACATTTTTCATTCTTATCAACCAAACACATTAGACGAGTAAAACTGAATGAAGCTTCACATTCATGTCCACAAACAAATCAAAAATTAGAAAGATTAAACCATTGTTTAATATATATAGAGATACACATGAACACAACATCAACATTTCCTCAATGCTCAATAAATAAGATCATTCACAATCCGTGCATAAAACCGTGTTGCCTGGAAATACCAGCAAACTTCACTTTCCATGCACAGGTCTTGCAAGTGTTGAGAGAGAAGCAGGCTCCCATGCACTGTGCGGCATGTGTGCATCTATCAGCTGACCACTCTCAACGAAGAAAGCAGCTGAGGTGACAAGAGTTAATGGGAAACACGAGGGGCAAGCCTTAATGGAAAGAGAGCTTCTTCTGACCAGGAGTCTTTTATCCACTTCATCCCAGTGGTGCAGCTGTTAGTTTGACGTTGACATTCACATGAGTTAGAAACTGAAAGAGAATTTCCATAAAAACAGCTAGCTGGCTTTGTTAAGTAAAACAGGTCGTTTTACCTTCACAGTCCAATAAAGTGTAACTAACCAATAATTGTTGAGGAAGGAAAGGCCCAGTTTCCAACCCACCTTCTATTATATATGGATAACTGAAGTAAAGAGGAGTTTGATCATGTGTTGTGGCGTTTTATTCTCTTTACATTTGAAAATTTTGCTTAATATTTTATAAGTTTAAAAATTAGACACCAAAAGAAGTTTTCACATACAGACTCAGGTGACAACACAACTTAGAGGATATGGTTTCCACCTTTGTAACTTAAAATGCACGTGTGTGTGTTTGTGTGTGTGTGTGTGTGTGTGTGTGTGTGTGTGTGTTTGTATCTGTGTTTGTGTATGTGTTTGTGTGTGTGAGTGTTTGTGTCTGTGTTTGTGTGTGTGTTTGTGTCTGTGTGTGTGTATGTGTTTGTGTCTGTGTATGTGCATGTGTTTCTGTGTGTGTGTGTGTGTCTGTGTTTGTATCTGTGTTTGTGTCTGTGTGTGGTTGTGTCTATTCTTGTGTATGTGTTTTTGTGTGTGTGTGTTTGTGTGTTTGTGTATGTGTGTGTGTGTGTGTGTGTGTTTGTGTGTTTGTGTATGTGTTTGTGTGTGTGTGTGTGTTTGTGTCTTTGTGTATGTGTTTGTGTGTGTGTGTGTGTGTGTGTGTGTTTGTGTCTTTGTGTATATGTTTGTGTGTGTGTGTGTGTGTGTTTGTGTCTTTGTGTATATGTTTGTGTGCGTGTGTGTGTGTGTGTGTGTGTGTTTGAGTATGATGTGAAAGCATATACATAATGCACACACACATAGAGGTCAAAGAGACCAGAGGACAATTTTTGGGAATTAGTACTCTTCTACCTTGTGGGACTGGGGAGTGAACCTGGGTCAATGAACATGACAGCAAGAGCTTCTAACCACTGAGAATTCTTTCTGGCCTATGGTTTTGATTTTTATTGCTAAATAGAAGTGTGTGAAGAATTGCTCTCTGGCAAATTCTAAATCTGAATTTTGAGAAGCAGCAAAGGTACAGACGATTCTTGAATGCCATTGGCGGTTATTTTACTAGGTACTAAGTGGCTAATGAAAGCAAAGAGAGATGCAACTTTTCATTTAGGAAGATTATGCACATTTTCAGAAAGATATAAATCACAGATATGCGTTCTCATGTCCATCATGATATTAATATAGAGGTGGTAAACCAGGATAAGTTTTATTATGTACCCCTTTCTTTCATTATTCTATTTAGTGGTTAATTATCAGATAATTTGTGCTTGCACGTATGTAAACATTAATACCCACTGCATATTTACACGTGCATTACATGACATCCTGAAAGTAAACTAGAAAAGTGAATGAGTTTAAGCCAATCCTTCACCCAATTTGGAGAATATGCTCAAAACACTATTTCACCATTCTGTAATGTAGACATTATTAGGTAATTTTTGTAACTATTCTAATCCAAAGAATTACCATTCCCATACACAAGCCGGAGGAATTTCACTCTGTTCGTTTTCATTTTGTTGATATTTTTAACGTTCTTTCTCTCATTTTTATGTGCTGAACATATTTATCTGCTTTCAAAATCAGAAAAAAATCCTGTTGGAATAATGTTAGTCTTAGAATCAATAAATAGAAACAGTGGAAACTAAATTGAGGCAATGATCTGATTATTGTATCAATTAAGACAATATCCCAAGGATGAATTGAAAATGTTTGCTAAAATCAATGAACATTTTACCTTGGTGAACTTCTACTTGCCCTTCAAAGACCAGCTCCAGTATGATCTCCCTTGTCTGAGTTAATCACTGGCTCCAATGTGTATCTCACTCCATTTCAGTTCACATCAAGTTGAAATGTACTTCCTTCCTTAACTGTCTCCTTATGATAGTTTGAGTTTCATGCTTTCAGAGTTTGTGTTTGCTTTTGGCTCCAAGTTTTGGAACATAGTAAGATTTTAAGGCACGTATGTATTCTGTACAGATCCATAAAAATTGTAAATATTAGCAATCCACAGCACCGGCAGTCATCTGAAAAACATTCCAAATTAATCTTTAAAGATTTCTTCCCTTTTGGTAGGTGGTTTATTTCATCCTAAAATACATTAAGTTTTTTTTTTTTTTTTGGTTTTATAAAAACATCTCCAGTCTTTATTTTATGTCATGGCATCCCAATATTTTGCTGACATTCTATTCAACTTTGCAACAAACTGTTAAAATATATTTTTCCCAAAATTTAGGTTATTTTTATAATACTTGTCTGTGTATAACACACCTTTTCCCCCTTGAACTTCATCATTCAGTTAATTAATATCAACGTATAAAGTGATAAAATGGATTAAGACTTGTGTGGCATCCACATGCCTAAACTTGACTAAGATACAAGGTGTACTGTATTATCTGCCTTTAAAGATATACAGACATCTAAAATACACAGATACTGCTTTGAAGAACCAATAAGTAGTGGAATAAAAAGAAAACGTGGAAAATAAAACTTTCAATCGACAGCAGTATTCTCCTGCAAACTGTTTTCTTTATTTCCGTATTAAACAAAAGAACTAGTCATATGTAAGTTAATAAACTGAGCACAGGGGAGATGTGCCTCAGAATTAGAGCCAGATTGTGAATAACAGAGCAGGAATGCACTTAAACCCCGTACCAGCTCGTGACCAGGTCTGTTCTCTGTCTCAGCTCTTGATTTCTGGACAAGCTGCAGGAGCTATGAGAAAAACTTTCAACCTGACAAGCACTCCGGGACTGCAAAAGGCTTCTGTTTTAATGTAGCCCAGATGTGATCCTTAATGAAAGCATCATGGCTCTGCAGCTGCAGCAGTTGGTACAAGCATTTGAAAAAGAGTAAATTATTCGAGAATTTCTGATTCCCTCTTACTATTATGTTTGACCTGTGTTGGAGGAAAATCTTAAGATAGAGTTCAGAACAATTTATATGCCTTTCTTATCGTCTGGAGACTGCTCTAAACTAGATGCGCACAGGAGAGATAAAACTCACTGGGAAGATGCCACACAAACATGTTATCATTCTGACAGAGAGCCTGATCCAAAAATTCTCCCAAAAGCTGAGTTTCAAGCATATAGAGTTGAAAATATTAAGCCAATGAGGATAGCAAGCCTCACACTACAGGGCACGTTATTTACACATACGGATTTTGTTTACTTACACTTGCATGTTTTCATAATCTCTGTCAGGCATGTATGTCCACACAGCTTACGTTTTCTAAGTTAATTTAAAAAGATGTAGACGTGAAATGAATGTGACTGCTAACACAAAACAATAAAAAACGAAATCTTAGGAGGAATAAAACCCCACAACAATCATCTGGCTTTTTTTTTTTTTTAATATTTCAGAAGCATGCTATGTTACAGCATCTAAATGTCAACCTGACTTCATCTCGGTGTAGAGAGACTGATTCACACTATGACCGCTGTTTTCATCAGTAAATAGAAAAATAGCTGGATGATATTTGGGGGAAACAAGGAGCTCTGATTAGTTTAAAGATGGCTTTGTTTATTGTATAGAAAATACTCTCTACTGGGATATAGCCAGTGGGAGACATGGAAAGAGCATTTTACATATTCATTGAAACGTTTCTTATCCATATACCATTCCAATGATAGAAAACTCCCATTAAGCCCATAGGGTATTTTAAGCTGTTACAGGAAGTTATTTTATAAGAGGAGCAAGGAAAAGCAAGAGGGAAGAAGCAGATGATTGAAAGGTACTAAATGTTGCTGTTTGAGAGCAGGAAGTGCAGGTTATTATTTGCTAACGGATTATTCAGAATGGATTTCATCATTCTTTTTACAAATGTGTTTTTTGACACTTTAATTATGAAGGAACTATTGTGAAATGCAATATGAGCAGAAGATGCTATAAGTTTAAGCAAAAATATTATTACATCCTCATTTTACCAAATTCACAATTGCACTGGAATTAAACAGCATTTCTCCTCTGCAGAAAGAAAAAAAAAAAAGGAATGCATGTGGATCTGGTGACATTTTAATCATTTTATTCTATACAGTGTTTAGAAATTGTGGAACTGGGATGAAGAAAGCTTTACGATTTAATATGTATATATGTGTATATAGTACTGCATATATACAGCACATTGTGACATGCTATAAAAATGCCCTGCTACTATTTAGTGAGAAATCTCTCTATTATTATTCAGTGAAAAAGCAATGACTCATTAAAGACTGCTGAGTAGGTAACAGATGTTGGTACCTGAGCATCTCAGGACTCGGCTAAGCTCTGTGCACTCAGCCCCTTCCTCCTCTTCGTCCCCCATGCCCCCAATTCACTAATGAACATCTTGGTTTGTAATTTATTTGGGCACATTGACTTAAGGACGGTCGACCAATCAGCCTGGTGACCATAATTTAAACAAGTAATCTACAAATCATTTTTATAAGATACTCCTGCTACGTTGTGATGTGTTGATAAATTTAACAGGGAATATAATGGCACGTGAGGGTCCCTATACAAAATGCATCCTGATCTAACACAAATACAAATCTGCAGAGAATTCTCACCCTGACCTGAATGTGGAGGATGTAATGCCTGCCGTTAAAAATCCCAGTTTTGTTTTCAAGGGTGGAGATAGGCCATAGCAAAAATACGACTCTTAAAGATTGATTCTTTTACTTATAGAAGTACGCTAGTCAGTTAGAAAATTGTAGTTTCTAAGGATCGCCTTTGTATGATTTTGATGCACAAAGCGCATATGAAATTTTTTTTCTAAAATTATTAGTTTAAAGAAAATTAAAGTTTACATGCTCACCATTTAGTTAAAAAGTCAAAAAGTTCCCCTTTAAGATAAAAGCATATGTTCCCTCCAAAGAAACAAGCGCCTCTCTTGTCTTATCACAAGTCTGATTATTTTGAATGTAAACATGTCCCACCAGTGCATGGCAATTCTCAGTGGCAGAACATCCCACTGCAGACCTCTGGATGTTAACAGAAATGCCAGTTGTGTGAGGTGACTTTATTTCCAGACAAGTTAGGAAAACATTTGGCCTGAATTTACTTTGCTCAAGAATAAAAGGCTATCCTTGCCTCCATTCTAAGGATAAGAACTAGGTTTATTAAAAAAAAAAAAAAAAAGAAAGAAAGAAAGAGAATGAAGGAAAAGATCACATTATTAAGTAAGTTTGGAAAACATGAACTTCTGCAGTATTTGTTGTAATGCTAGCCTCCTTGTCTATGTATCTCAGCCCTTAATAGTAATATTTTATTCAAGAGTCCACGTCTTTGAGGGAGGTGCACATTGTGATGATTGACCTCTTCCTACAATTGGAAAAGAAATAATAGCAATAATAATAAAATTGTAGCATAAAATATTATGCAATATTATTAAACATATAGTTATATTTAAATATGAAAATCACCCATTTAACTTAGCTTGCACCTGTAGAGATTTTATGTTAAAGTCTTGTGGAACAAGAATTTACAATTTCAGTCTTCAATAACCATGTAAAACACAATAATTTATTTCAATTTCCTATGTAGGCAATCCTTTCATCAGTTTTCTTTACCTTGGGATGTTAGAATCTGACTTTTAGCATTTAATGTATGTGTGATCAGATATATACTCTCACAAATTTTAGCCTACGTGGTCAAGCAACTAAGAGGGGAAATCAAATAATAAGATTATTTTTTTTATTTTTAAAAAATAAAAAGGAAAATGTTCATTTTAGGAGATTATAAAAAAAATTCCTGAATTCTTTGTTTGTTTGTTTTTTAGCACATGAAAGTATAATTCCAAGCTGCTTTGCCTCTGTAATCTCTTTTGTATGGCTAGAAATTAGTGATGCATACGGTTCTGAAATTCAAATATAATGCAAAAGACTTTCTACGTCTCAATCATTTGAATTCATATTTAATGTATTGAAGAATTAGCATAAGTGGACTGAGTCCAAAGACATACATATCATACATGAAAATGGCATGAAATTCAATTTCCTTGGCTTTGTCTTATATCACTAAAGCGTTCCTGGAGCACTTTGACTATGGAGACAGCAGTACTATTTGTCATTTCGAAGAGGCATGAGGGTCTTCCACCCTACTCAGCCATCTTCACTGCATAGCTCTCACAGAAGATGCCCCTTCAGCAGCCACACCTCTACTGTGCAGTACACAGGGAAACATAATTACATTTAATAGAAGCTGCTCCTGTTTGCAAGACACACTTGATTTAAAGCCACTCACAATTTAAAGCTGCAGGGAGATGTAATTAAATTTTATAGAAGCCACAGCTTTTAAATGAAGACACATGATCTGTGTGCATGTGTGAACGTAGTCACATAGGCAGTCAGAATGGGAAATTTCAAAAGCTGATCTTCTGTGTTTATTTCATAACTCATAATACAAGACATCATTGTTCAAATAATGTGAGGATTGTTCCTGTTTATATAATAGGCCCAGCTGTAAAAGCATAGGAAGATAATTATTCCTATACTCTGGTATCCCAATGGCAGCTTATTGACTGAATTGACAAACATTATTCAAATGTACATTTTACTATTATTGAGACATGTCTGTTCTCTATCCGGCTGTCCATATTGTCATCACATCAATGGCGAAATGCTTTGATAAATCATGCATATGCAGGTTTTTATTACTATATGCCCAAAGGGTTTAGGAAAATGATGCATTGTTATTTTAAATAATCAATAAAGGAAACTTACATGCTTGCATTAGCCTCACATGTGGAATCACTATATATGCTCCGCTGACATATATTTAAAGAGTGATTGTTAATGGATTATAAAATGCAGTGAAATATGCTATTTTTAATAAAAATGTGAGAAGAATCAAAACAAAAAAAATCTGACCTGAACCATTTCTTACTCTCAAACTTTTCATTTAGGGATATGTAAACTGTTAATATTTCTTTTAGTTTGATTGGTTTTCTATTTTACCGAAAGGAAAAGCAATATCAATTGATACTCTTAAACTCATTGAGCCAACATCTTACCCACAGAGACAAAGCCTCTTCTGTAGCTTACACCTTTGAAGAAGCCCTGGTGAAACCCTTTAGACTGACCTTGCTCCTTTAATGTCTGTTTAAAGCCTTAGAGAAGATACATTCTGCTTTGACCCCCCTTGAACCTTAGAACTAGCTCAATAAACCCCAGAAAGACCAAACGTTTCAGAAGAGAATGATCTTTAAAGTGGAACCCTTCCTCAGGGCTATAAGAGTGTCTTTACTGTGAGAACAAGACCAAGGAGGGAGGGAAGAGCTACTGTTGCTCCCACCATTAATTATCCCCTTAGAGCTCTATCCTGCTGCAAATGCAGAACTTCCTGGAGTGGACATGGTTCTCATGCCCCAAGCCATGTGCCATGTGCCTACCCCTAGCCCGACTCCCAGTATCCATGTCCCCCCTTTGTCATTCACAAATACAAAGCTAGGTAAACTGTGTGAGTAGCTTTTCAACTAAACAACTAGACCTTTGTTGTCTACTGAGACTCCCCTAGAGGAATCACGTGATGTGTCTGAAGTTCGAAGTGTGGGAATCTTTGGACCGGCCTAAATTTGTTGCAAATTTGTTTTAAATTTACTCTTATTCTGTAGTTAAAAATAACATATTTCTTTAATATACATTAAAATTATTTTAAAATTAAAATATACAAAAAAGTATTATTTTATTGATTTCTATGCTTTTGATTTTTAATTATTTTGCTTTATGCCTAATGCTTTGGCAGAATCATTGTAAGTTATATTCTATAATACTACCAAGATGATTCGTGTTTGAAAGTACAGATAATATGTAGAAAACATTGGCTAAAATCAAATAAGCTAAATGGACTCCAAAAACATTTTTTTCCCTCTGTGGAATGGAGCAGCACAATAAACACATTTTCTAACCCACTGTTAATGACTCATGTCAACATCCTCAACTGTGTTTGGGTGTTTAATGAATTTGAATATCATAAAAATATCAACAGTTGCAATCTAGGGGATGCAGTAATGAATAACACTGATATTTGTTGCATTTTCTATGTACTTTAACTTTCTGGAGTGTCTATTATTAGTTATTAGCCAAAAGTGTATTCAGACAAATATACATACTTAGTGTTTTGCAAGTGAAAGAATTACTTTAAGTAAAGTATCCTTATGAGAAATATCTTGGGGATGTCCTTAAAGCAGTTGTGCTGTGATATCTATCATCTGGAACTGGTAGAGGCTACTTAGATGTCCTTGTTTTGTTTTGTTTTTCTTTTCTACCTACTTTCTCTGTGTACATTACACCAGACTAAATCTTGGATAATTTCCACAATACATTTTCTAAAAACATAAATGGAATGCAAATTTTCAGGCCTATTTGTGATATAAAACTCTCTTGTATTCTTTACTAATTCTATAATTGATCATTGGTTGTCCAAATCTTGAGAAATTCATATTAAGCACCCTAGTTTCTACATACATTTGTGTATGTGTGTGAAAAACGTGATTAAAAATTGAGTCTTGTGCCTAGCATCGTTCCATCTTATTGTGTTCCACTGGTAACCTTGGGAGGCATGCTCTTTTCTGAGGGAAAGCAGGCAGGGCAAGAGGGTGATCTTGGGGAGGGTGGAGATGGGGGGAAGCTGGGAGGAGGGGAGCAAGGGGAAGCTGGAGTTGGGATGTATCGTATGAGAGAAGAAAAACACATTTTAAAAAGTTCTACATAAAAGAAAATGAAAGGAAAACATTGATGTTGATAACAGAATATAAATTCATTATTAATTTAATTAAAGTCTCCTTAGTATTGGACTGTAGCCATACTGTTTTGTTTTTATTTGCATTGTTTTGTTTATATTTATGAGTTTGAAAATATATATGATATTTAAAGCAACAACTGTTCACATTGCCTTGGCTTTCAGTCACAACTGAATTTTTCATTCAATAAACTTTGATCTAGCAATCTGTACTGAGTATTATTCGATTAAGAGATGTAACTCAGCTTCCTTTCCTCGTCTCTGAAAGAGATAAAATATAATGCATGAGGTTATCTGAGGCTTAAGCTAGTGCTCCTAAGAAGGTCCTAGAATAACAAGTTACCACATAATAAACGAACAAGTGGATGGTGTGATGTATCTATTTATATTTATATAATTTGTTATTTGTATGCATAAATTTACATGTATATTGTGCAATTGTTAGGCATGGGACAAAATTCTTCATGGACTTTTTACTTAGGTGGTGTATGAAAATATGCTACGCTTAGTTTCTCTTCTCCAAAGACAGGTCTTGTATAAGCTTCTGCGATTGCTATGGATACATCACTCAAAAATGTTTATAAATGTGCCTACAGGACAAGGGTTGTAGTTTTTCATTTCATCTATTTATTTATTTAATTTTCTTCACTTAGCATACCACCTGCCATCATATCGTGCTAAAGTTTTGTTGAATAAAAATATCAAACACTGGAAAGTTTGATGAATTTGAATCTTCCCAGTGGCATGTACGATGATATAATTTCCTAAATATACTCATTTTCTGAGAAAGACATCAACCATAGTTATCTTTATAGTGACTGAGTGTTTTGTGAAAAGGATTTCAAATAAGGCTACAAATAACTATATCAATGATTGTTAAAGCAAATTAGTGTGACATTATACATATCAAGAAAAAGCCTGATGAAAAATAAATTTGAATAATAAAGATCTTGAAAGCATTCTAGAAGAAAGAGTCCAGATATGAATGAGAAAAATTAAGGGGCTTTTAATTTCTTTATGATAGTTAACGTTAGAAGAGAGAAGAACTTCTTTAGAACATTTAAACTTAAGAACAAAAGGATAAAAGTCAAGAATGGTGTGCCCAGCCAAGTTGTCACAGAAAGGGAAAAATCCATGGTTTGAAGGGAGGAGAGTAACAGGAGAGGAAGGGAGATAAGAGAGGATAAGAGGTTAATAATAATCAAAATGTTTGCATATGAAGTTGCAAAAGAAAAAATTTAATAATCGAGGAAAGAAAATTTACAACAGAATTTATCATAAAAATAACTCAAATATGTGCTTAACAAAGGGATGCATTAAGATAGAAAAAGAATTGGCGATTAGCCTGATAAGAAAACAAAAATAAAATATGCTATAATGCTTAAAAAGGTTGGTTAAATTTCATATTCCATAGCAAGAACTCTATGTATGAACTGGGTTTGATGTAATCATATTTTAATCTGCTTGTTCCCTTTCGCAAATTTTCTACAAGAGAAATACTCAATCTTCTTTAAAAAAACTTCATGTCATTTTATGTGTACAAGTATTTTGCTTGCATGTATGCCTGTGCACCATATACGTGCCTGACCCCCATGTAGGCGAGAAGAAGGAATTGGATCCTGTAGGGCTAGATTTACAGATGGTTGTGAGCTATCATGTGGGTTCTAGAAATCAAAGCAGCTTTGATATAGAGCACCCAGTGCTCTTAACTCTCCAGTCCCTAGAAATATCTTTATAGCTAAACAAATAAGCTATACCATTTAAAAGCATCCATTAAAATGGGAGAAAATATCCACACATCATCTATCTGATATGTGGTTAATATGCAAAATATATGAAAACCTTTTTCAGTCAGTAGTGAAAGAAAAAACAACCTGGTATTTAAAAACAGACTAGGGATCTGAGGAGACATTCTCTCCAGTAAAGCATACAGATGGCCAGAAGGTACATGGAAAGCTGTTCAGTATCTCCAATGCTCATAGAACATAGAGAAAAATCACAATAAAATGTCATCTTAGACTCATGTTCAAAAACCATGACACATATTTGAGAGGATCCAGAGAAACGCGTCCCTCATAATATAATTCAGAAATCCTACTTCTGTACGTATTCAAAGCAACTGAAATCCTGAGCTCACAGAGATGTTTGATTCCCAATGTTCATTGCAACATTTAGTCAATATAGCTAAGACAGGGAAGCATTCTAAATGCACACGTTCAGGTGAATTGGCAAGGGGCATATAATATATATGTACTGGGTGTTACTCAACCTTTAAAGAATGAGACCCTGTCATGTGTGACAAAATGATCGAACTGAAGGACACTGTGATTAACCTAAGCCACATATAGAAGTACAAATACTTCTGTATGATATCATGATATCATTATTGTGATGAACTGAAAATAGTCAATTTCCTAGACAGAGAATACAATGATAGTTACCGGAGGTTTGGGGTAAGGCAAGCAGGAATGTCTTGGCTAAAGAGGACAAACTTTCAGTGAAACGAGACCACTGTACAAAGTAGTACCTCAGGGGGAAAATAGGGTGTTGTCTACTCTTAATTTGCTGAGAGGATGGATCTTGTTAGATTTTCTCACTCTATGCAAAAGTAGTTAGAAGGCAGGAGGAATGTTGGAAATGGTGAACAAGTTCTTGGGTATAGATTAAATCAATCCCTTCACCAAAGCTGCTTGTTCTCCAAATATGTACATATTGTACATATGTACAAATAAATATGTACATATTTTGTCTGTCAATCATATCTCAATAAACAAAACATTTTATCAGATGTAAGTATGAGGAAGCAGGATGAGGATGCAACACATTTAAATAGCCATTTCTACTTTACTTCATAAAGAGAAGTAGAAGGTCTTAATTTAAGGTTTTCTCTCTGAAGGTGTGCAGGGAGAAATTCTCAGTCAGATTCCTCGGTTCAAAGGTCAGTGAACACAGCGCTCCAAATCTGAACACTGGTCCCTTTTCTTCACTACCTTTGTTTATTGTTAAGCTGCATACTGTGCTATTCTTGGTTCCTTCAGCTTTCAATGTCTCTGCAGACACAGTATCTCCCACATGCTGCAGGACAGTAAAGGAAGTGGACTAGTGAGGGCATCTTGCATTCCTTGGATACCTAGAATGTATATTCATCACAACAAAGAAAACTTCAAGGAGGGTAATAGTCATGAGGGTTTGTGTGGCTGGATTAGGAGAAAACAGATTATAAGGAAATAGTCACCTTTCCATTACTATAATGAAATGCCCAAAGTAATTAATTATAAAATTCAAAGATTTATCCTGCAAAGGAGACAGTGTCCCACATTCTCCTGAAAGAACACACCTCCAATGACCTAAGAGCCTCCTTCTAGGCCTCATCTCCCTCAGAGTCTCCTCTGCCCAAATAGAGCTCCCCTGTGACAGTAGGCCTTTGGGATCACTTTCCTTATTAAAGAGACACACAAATACAAATCATAATGAAAAGAACTGATAATGTTTTTCAAAGTTTATTATGACTTCTCGATGGAAGACAGTCCAAAATTACCCAAAGTAGAGACTAGTTAGATACTAAAATAACAAACTACACCTCAATTACCAGAGATTTCTTTTTCCCTCATATGACATGATTAGTACTAGAAAAACAGAAGCTTTGTCACAAACAAGGGAAGAATGAGAAAACCAGGCATTGTGTGTAGAGTTTATAGCGTGGCTGCAGGAGCCATGCTGATAGGAGAATGGCAAATCAGGATCTTGATATGATGACTAAGGAGCTTGATCTGGCTGGTCAGAGAAATGTTTGAAAGGAGCAGTCGATTACAATCTTGGCTGCTGCAGTCTCTTAAATAAACCGTAATTTAATTTTGTGCATTGCTTGACTTTTGCAAGACACTTCAAAGCTCAAACACCAATTATTGGTCTTTTACTCATGTGTCGGAAACCTGGCTGGAACTAGCTGATATGGACTGGACTCAGCTACAATTAACTGTATGTTCCAGCTTGAAGCTTCCATGGGTAAATTGAGATATGAACTTTGTATAGCTATGGCAGAAAATAGGATCAAAGAGAGAGGCAAAAGATGCTTCTAGGACCCAGACAGAGCTGGTATATGCCAATTGTTTGCATAGTTCAGTGATGGAAGTCAATGTTATGTTTAAGATCAACATAAATTGGACAGGGATATATACTTTAAATCCAGAGGAAGATACTGAGAAAAGACATTGTGAAGGCCAAATGCATGCCAACTATGTTTGTGGCTCAATGTTTTACTTCCTGCAATCTTGTAATTTTTAATGTTTCTTAAATGAGTAACTCCACAGTTTCAGTTTATATTAGATTCAACAAGTAACATATTCAGTCCTGGGTATAGAGGCAAAAAGAAGTGAAGACTGGGGCAAATAAAGAATTTGCTACGTAAGAGAAAAACAGTGTATAGCATAGCTTTGCTCCTGATAGCAGCAAAAAGAAACAAAACAAATTAGGAAGATAATGAGCATAAATTTTGAACCATTGACAGTGAGGCAGAGGGTTAGAAAGAACAAGGAACAAGAGAGAAAGGATGAAGAAACAAAAGTGGAAACATTTTGTAAGGTAGGGTGTGTGTGTGTGTGTGTGTGTGTGTGTGTGTGTGTGTGTGTGTGTGTGTGTGTGTGTTTCTATTGCTGTCGACCTTATCTTTTGAGACATACCCTGTCACAGAATTTAGAACTCACTGCTGTGGTAAGCAGGCTAGCTAGCATGCACTTAGGATCCACCTGTCTTTGTCTCTAGGCATTAGAATTACAGGCATGGGCTACCATGCAAAGCTTCCTTGGCAGATACTAGGGAATCTGAACCAAGATCCTCATGCTTGGGCAACAGGGAATTTTCCTACTTACCCATATCCCCAGCTCCTGGAAAGTGGAAGGTTTTAAGCCACAGAGGACTCACAGAGATTAACAATAATTCTACGCAAATAAGTTGACTCAAATTTTGCAATGGCATTTAGCCATCCACTTGATGTGAAATTTTAATAGCTTGTGTTTGAAAAATGTTAGATACTAAGCTCTTGAATTTTATTCGTGTAAGAAATATAGGATAATACTGTTAGATAAAGATTAAATCTGTTAACAACTCTATAAAGGCAATTAAGATAAGATGGTTAGGAAGCAAAGTTAGCTTTTAATTAGGATAAAAATCACTTCTTGTTGATCATTTTAGCTGGCCAGGTATCAAACACTGTATTAGGTGATGGTCACATGCTTCATGGCACGATTATATTTCTTCCACATAAGCCATTCAGAAATGTATTATAATAATAAAATTATTGGCTGCTTAACTCACTATATTCAAATAGCATTCAAATTTTATTCTTGTCTATAAACTACCATGCCAAGTCTAAATTCTGGTAAATAATATGTTTAATCCTGCTTTCATTCACTTCATCAATTTGGTCACTCAAATTGATCGTTTGTCTACCAGGTGCCAGAATCATGGTTTCACTGTTTCTATGGATGTTACTACTGTGAGTAAAGTACTTCTTAAAGTGCTTTAACAAGGCTGGGGAGATAATTCCGTAGGGTCCGCACGTTAGGAACTAAGTTCCAAACACACACACACACACACACACACACACACACACACACACACACACACTCCTTACGGGATTCATGTGCATGTAAATCCTATCACTAGGAAGATGGGGCAGGCAGTTCCTTAAAACTCTCTAAGCAGGCAACCAAATCTACTTTGCAATTTCCAGGCCAGTGAAAGACCTTATATCAGAGTTAATGTTTTTAGGAATTACTGTCTAAGAAACAACACCTAAAGTTGCTGTCTGCCCCGAACACTTGAACAACCACCTGGAAATATACAAAAATGAACATACACACACACACACACACACACACACACACATTGCTTTAAGAAGAAGTTGTACAGTCATAATTATTATAGCTATAGGTTAAACTTTTACTACAGTACATAAATTCCACTAGATTAATAACAAATGAAAGGAAACATTCTTCACGTCTTACTTCAGAAGTCAGTTGTTCCTAATTAAAACTTGAAGAATGTTTCAATGCTCCCTCCAGAAGATTTGGTTAGCTTGGTAGTAGTGTCAGCTGTGGACCCATTAACAAGTCACTAGGTTTTGAAGTCTCTGCCCTCTTGAATGAATCAATGTGATCATGACACTGAGTTGGTTATTCTAAGAATGGACTCCTAATCAAAAGAACAAGCTCTCTCCATTTCCTCTGTTTGTTTCCCATTTTCCCTTCTGCCATGTTATAAGGGAAAGTTCATTTTATGCTCGAAGATCTCCAGTCTTCCAAACATAAGATAATTAAACTTCTACTATTTTCAAAGTTGATAGCATTCCATTATAGCATCATAAAGTAGACTAACACCGAGAATGAAAAATCAGAGATATATTTTTAGTGATAGGTACTACTAAATATAATAACATAGTAATGATTTGTATTGCCTTTTCTCACAATACTCTGACTGAAACTATCATTGCATATTGCCTCTAGAGAAAACTGTTCTACTAATAAGGTGTTTAAGAAGAAATTTAGTTCTTGGGATGTATTTGGGTGCATAAGTACAGGACAAGACTGATCGACACCTGTAACGAAAAAAACCTTTATAAAACATTGGTCAGTAGCCAACGAGGAGCACAGAATAGGAGCTCATTCACTCAATAGCTGAACTAACAGGGACAGTGAAATAGACTTGCCTTTCAAGCATCATTGATAGATGTATAGTGAAGACCCACTTTGAGCCCATTTTATGGAGCTTTCTTGGTAGCAAAAACATAAACTATTCAGCTCTTTATCCGCTTGCCAAACTCATAAAATATTGTTCACTGTTCTAACATACCCCAATGAATATTCAATAAACACAAGATTGGGCTATGAGGAAGCTATATATACATAAACCCCCTATTTATGCTATCACGATTTTGCATTTTCTCATTTCCTGAGCCATGAAGTTGTCTATGTTGCTAATGTACAGATTTTCTGCCATTTGCTATCATTTCTCAGAAACTGCTAAAACATAATCCTATGTTTGCTGTGAAATTAGCCTTGAAAGGAAAGCTGCTGAAGAGCACATAGCACCTTTAGTAATACACACCTCCCAATGCCTACTGCCTTCCTGTACAAACAGAAAAATATTATACTTATCTAGTCAGTGAACAAGCATATTATTAAACACTTAGCCTGTGCCAAGCACTGTGCTTGCTACTGAGATGCACATATGCTGGGAAGAGATATAAGCCAGTTTCCTTATGGAGGTTACTGAAGGGCAATGAGCAAAGGCAGACTGCTCACTCTCCATGCGCATGCTACAGATATTACACTGGGAAGCAAGGGGTACGTGAAAAGGAAATGGGAATGGGGACAAGAGTAAGCTCAGAGAGGCCTGCCAGAAGCATAGAGGTAGGACCAGCATGATCGTCAGCCACATATGAAGTGAGTTTTAGGACTGAGATTGTGTAGAAGGATTCAAGGATGACAACAAAGTTTTTTGGTCAGTGTGGTGATGATTGGGAAAGTCATTAACTGAGATAGGAAACTTTAAAAAACACATGCTAGGGAGGAATTGACCAATTTACTAAGCTTTGAGTTTGAGGTGCCTATTAGACAAGTGTCGTGCACAGTAGGTAAGGAACAAGACATTAGCATGATTAATGAATTAAGACAGGGACTTGCTACATAGTCCAGGCTCGTCTTGAACTCCCACTGAAGCTCGAGCTAGCCTTAGACTCTCAGTTGTCACTGCTTAGTGTTTTGAGTGATGTATTAGCAGGCATGATCCACCCAGCCTCACTTGGACATTATCTTTAAATAGAAGTAGATAGACTGTATTTAAAGCCGTGACACAGGATTGGTATCAAGAGAGTAATTTGCATATAGGAGATATTTAGTGTCAAGGTATTTTTTTGCCTCAATGGAAACTTGGCTCATACTTGACAGTTTCAGCTCCACTCTGCTGTGTTCCTGAGAGCACCAGTGTCCGCTAGAATTCACGAGTAGCTCTTGCTCAGATGTGGCTGAGACCATACTAGCATCTCTATGGGTTGTTGTGCTCTTTCTTTGCTGACCTTGTCTCAATATGCACCCAACCCCTTTGCTTCATTATCAGCTAAGTCAAGATAGTACAAATGAGTACAGAGAACGGACTCAAACAGGCGCTTATCCCCAGAGATCGTGTGCTGGAAAGGAGCAACTTACTAATACCATTCAAGATAGTTTTTCCAACTCAACTACCTGTAGGAAGATCTCCCCACCTGAGCTCAGGCAGCAGACCCTGACCACCCTTAGTCAGACTTCATCTGTCAATCACTTCTGCCCCCAATCCCTTCTCACCTCCCTTCACCTTGGTCCTCAAAATACCATTTTTTTTAAGTCACTCAATTTACCATTTGCCTTAATATCAACATTGTGTATATACTCTTGATTTTAGGCTCAACAGTGACAGTAAACTATTTTCAAAATAAAAGAGCATTTTTTCTACTAAGATTCTATCAGCCCTTTGAATGTGAAAGCGACTGTAGCTTTTTCTTAGATGACATCTCAGATTTTTGTCTAATTGTATTCATATTATGTGAAAATTGTAGATCTCATTTCAAAGAGACTCCATAAACTCACATGTGCAAGTTCAGGTATCACAGTTTTAAAACCCTTCGTCAGTTGCTGGGCATATCAAATTGTTATTACTTTGTTACTTGAATATTCACTAAGCAAACTATTCTTCATAGCAAAAGGAAGCATAAGTATTATAAATGGTTGTTTTATTTTTCAGCTTCCATATTCTTTATAGTCTTAAACCCCTTCATTCTAAGCTAAAAGCGAGATAGAAATAATTGACAAAGTAGAAACATAAATTGCTGAGAAACTGCGTAGTGACAGAAGCTGGGATGATCTTGTCCCACCTCCCTAGCTGTTATCCACGTAACACTGAGATTCTCGTACAAATGATGCCCATCTCCTTGCCTGTTAAACCATGGTCATCATCCTGATGAGTTGGTAGAGGAGGACAATATTTGTAGATCGCAACTAGGTAATACTCACTAAGTCCTTATTAATATCTGGAAATTTCAATGCCTGGTTTTGTTGTCTTTGCTGTTGCAGTTATGGAAGTAGGTCTAGCCAGTGAGTCATAGGTCTCTTATATAAACTGTATCTCTAGAAAATGCAGGGAAATGTTCCCTGGGTTGCCTATATCCCATACCAAGATTACACCTGACTCCCATCTGCTGTGTCAAAGTTGCAGGGCTTTGCTCTTGGCTCTAAGCCTGTGCTGTCACAATTGCTGACAGGTGAGGGCCCCTGGCCCAAGATCAAAAAGCTTGCTTGGACTGCAAGTGCACTCCATCCTCTGTCAGCTGTCACGGATACTTTTTTGCGTTGCTCTACTCCAGGAAAAGTGACATCTTATTCAGGGCAGTAGCAATGTGAAATGATGGCTGTAGGCTTATTAGGCTGTGTGTTGTGTTTCACAGAGCCGGTCTGCTCCCTGTGGGCATCCTTACAAATGGCTCCTCCCATAACACTTTAGGGTGACACCTGAAGGCTTTGGACCTGAGCATCTAGCTGATTAAGTGAAGTCTGCACCTGAAAAGGACCCAACTTCATCAACAGATCCATCTGTCAGGTGACAGGCCAGGCTCAGGGTATGGCTGCCCTGGCCACATGGTGAGTGCCACCTGTTAGTTGGGACTGCAGCCAATCTTTCTAGTTGTAGAGACCTGGTTTTAAATATGAAATAAAAAGCTGTGCAAAATGAGTGGTCTGCCCTGAGCATTCAATCAAAAAATATCATCTGTATAAAAACACACAACCAGTAAATAAAGTTGAAGAGCTACAAGCTGCTCTATTTTCTTTCTTTATTTATTATTCTGATACTGTATACTATAAGACACACAGTAATTACATAGCTTCCCTAACTCAGATACAATTCTCCCTCCCCACACCACTCCCTATCTCTCTCCCTCTCTCTCTCTCTCTCTCTCTCTCTCTCTCTCTCACACACACACACACACACACACACACACACACACACACATATCATACATCCTTTTAAATTTTTGGTAAAATAATCTAACCTCAGAAAAGACCTTTCACATACCAACTACCTAAAACTAGAGATATCTATTTTCTACCTGAGACTAGGAATAAAATCAAAATTGCAAAAATGCTAAATAAACATCATCAGAATAGATGAAAGTAACTGACTTACATAACTTTTGGAATAACATCTATTCTGGCCTGAAAATTAAAAAAAAATATAGTAGTATAAAAGGGAATATTTAAGCATCCCTTTTTACCCATTTCCAGAGAAAATACTGACCACTTTTCTACCTCTACTTGGACTGAACCTTCCCCAGAGCCTGCTACTGTCTATTGCCGCAATCTTCCAGTGGTATGTGGTACAGAAAGTCATTCAATAGTTTTTTACTCCTTTGAAAAGAGTCTCTTTGGGCCCAAGGCCACCCTGAAACTGAAATGGACCCTTGTAGATCAGCAGCTCTCACTGACCTACTGTTTTGACTACCATCTAACTACCGTGAAAATCACAGTCAAGGTAACTCATTTTCAAAACCAGTATCTATGGCAGGGGTTTCATACTTTAGTTATTCTATGGACTATTAAACTTAGAAGAATTTTTGAACTAGAAACTATAACTTAGGAAACAAGCAAGAAAATAATCACGTTACTCTGATATCAGAGGAGAAACAACCATCAAGTAGCAAGGGTTTTATTGATGGAGTGAGATGTGCCTAAAAAAATAGGTTCAAGTCCTCTGTAAACTGATGGATTCTAGATAAGTTGTAAGGTACACCACAGGCCACAGACAATCCACGCTACTGCACAGAAACACCCACTTCCAGCATGAGTAGAACATTGGTGGTGGATAATCTCATTCTCATCCACACTTAGTTTAAGATTGTTACTTGAAGATCAGGTGTCCATAAGTGTATGGTTTTATATCTGGGTCTTTGATTTGGTTCCATTGATCAACATGTCTACTTTTATGCCAATACCATGCAATTTTGGTGACTATAGTTCTATATAGTTCAACTCGAGATCAGGAATACCTCTGAAAGTTCTTTTACTTTTCATCTTAGCTGTCCTTGTTTTTTTTTTTTTTTTCTGTATGAGGTTGAGGATTTCCCTTTCAAGGTCTGTAAAGAATTGTACTGGTATTTTGATAGGGATTGTGTTGAATCTGTAGACTGCTTTTGGTAAGATGACCATTTTTACTATGCTAATCCTATCAACCCAGGAGCTCGGGAGATCTTTCCATTTTCTGAGATCTTCTTCAATTTCTTCCTTAAAAGACTTAACATTTTTGTCAAACAAGACTTCCACTTGTTTGGTCAGAGTCACCCCAAAATATTTTATGTTGTTTGTGGCTATTGTGAAGGGTGTTGTTTCCCTGATTTCTTTCTCAGTCCATTTGTCTTTTGTATAAAGGAAGGCTACTGATTTTTTTTTCTTAGTTAATCTAGCAAGTGAGACACTTCACGGAAGTTGTTTATCAGTTGTAGGAGTTCCATGGTAGATTTTTGGGGTTGCTTATAAAACTCACTGGAGTCGATGATGGAGACCCTGGTGAGGTCCTCTAGCAACCGGAGATAGGAAGTCTGAACAGGCTATCTCTACCTAGGCAAGGTTCCCAGTGGAGGGACTGGGACACCCAGCCACAAAACCTTCAACTTATAACCCATTCTCCCTACAGGACCACTGTGACAATGAAAGGGCAGAACCCCATGCAAAGGAAAGAACTCATGCCTGATTCTGCAGTGTAGGCCAGGAACTAGAGACTGGATAGCCAGTAGATGATTTCTAATGATATCCTGCTCTTCTCATAGATGGGTACCTAGCCCAATCTTCATCAGAGAAGGTCCCTCCGGCAGCTGATGGGAACAGATGCAGGAGCCCAGAGCCAAACATTACAGAGCCAGGGAACCCACAGGAGGGATTTCAGAGACTGGAGGGTTCAAGGACATCAGGAAAACAGGCCACATGGAGTCAACAGACCAGCCCTCTTAGGGCCCCACAGAGCCTGAAGCAACAGACAGAACCTGCAGGGTCTCCTGGATATGTCATGGTTGTTTGGCTTAGTATGCTTGCAGAGTTCCTACAGGTTAGTGTATATGGGGCGGCGGCGGGGGGTGGGTGTGGGGGGTGTGGGGGGTGTGGTGTCTCTGATGCTTTTGACTGCTCTTCGGACCCATTTTCTCCAGCTGGGTTGCATAGTTCGCCCTTGATGTAGGGATTCGTGCAGGCCTTGTTTCATCTTGTTGTGTCCTGTTTGAGCAGTAACCCTGGGAGGACTGCTCTCATCTATCTCGAGAAGCAGGAATCAGGACAGGAGTGGGGAAGGTAGATTGGGAGAAGAGGGAAGACTGAGGGAGGTGGGAGGAATAGAGGGAGGGGAAGGAGGGTGTTAAGATATATTATATGAATTAAACTAAAAAAAAAAGATTTTTGCATGACAGGAAGTCAAGATGTTTCAGAGATAACTGTATAAACATTTCTACTTTAGCAAGCATGCGTCAATCACGCCCGAAGGCATCCTTCATTTGGACTCTGGCAAAAAGCTGCCAAGGCTTTGTAATCTAAGAAAAAATATGCTGGGTTTTATTCTTTATCAGATCGCGTTATCAGACAGAGGTAAATAAAATGAATTTCATTAATCTTTCTTCTTGAGATGTTTTTGCTTTTATAAGAGGAAAGAAACTTCTATTTTTATTTTTTTTATTTTTATTTTTTTTTAATAACATTGAATTTGTATGTGTGGTGGCTTAGCTCTGTGGCAGAGTATCTGCCTAGCCCTGGATTACCTCTCTAGGACCAAGTAAATAGTAAGTCTATTAAACACAAAATATGTCCTACTTTCACTATATTGTACAATCCCAGTTGTTCTTGGTGGTCTATGTAATCTCTGCTCCATCGCTGGTTACTTGAGCATCACACTATTCCTTTCTTCCTTAGTCCATCTTCAAGTGATGCAGCCACCCTGCACTGACAGACCCTGAGGATGCTACACCTTCATTCTTCCTCTCTGGCTGTTGGCCTCTGTCAGTTATTTTACTGTTACATGTGTTATGATTTCTGTTTTGTCAATTCTTTTTCACAGGGTTTTAAATAATCCTGCAATAACCCGATATACCTACCTTTCTCTTTCTTGTGGTGTCCACTCCTTTGTGCTCATCTCTATTTACTCTGGAACCAATTTCCATCCTATAAATTCCTTTATATTTATCTGGGCTCGCAGGTGCTACAGACATCTTCCATCATTTGCATAATTGAAAGTCTTTAATGAACCTTTGTTTTCACTGGATCAATAATTATAATTTCATAGTCTCCCTGCCCCATTTTGGTTCATTAAAGATGTTCTCAGAAGCAAGATTTCTGATGAGTGTTCTGCTGTGCTCATTGTCCTTTTCCCCACTCTGATAGCTTTAAGATTGTTTTCTTTAAAATCAACTTCATTAGAGATTTCAAATGGTCAGCTATGGTGCCTTTTCTTTCTTTCTTTCTTTCTTTCTTTCTTTCTTTCTTTCTTTCTTTCTTTCTTTCTTTCTTTCTTTCTTTCTTTCTTTCTTTCTTTCTTTCTTTCTAAATTCTCTTGCTTGACAGTACTGAGTACTTTCAAAAGCAAAACAATGTCTTGTGTAAATATTTTAAGTTGATTATTATACCTAAATGAATAGCTTCCTGCATACAGTCTTTAGATGGTAAGAATTTTTCCATGAAATAGCTACACTCGTCTAATGGTGAATGTCAAGTGTGTTGGTCTTATTATTGTGTCTTCTGTGGAGAAGTTTATTGATGCCCTATCCACTGATAATCCCATCCAGTTTGATTTCTCATCTCTCACATTATAATCTTAACCTTTATAAGAAACCCTTTGATAGGTGCCAACTCTAAAATTTTGAAAACGAAATGCTGTAATAAATCATCCATTTATTTATTTACATTGAAAAGATATTCTTCTCTTATACAATACAACCTAACCACAGTTTCCCCTTCTCTACTCTTCTCAGTTCCCCCACTTCCCCATCTCCTCCAGATCCAGTCCCCATCCATTTCCCTTCAGAAAAGGCTTCAGAGGCAACAACCAAAATACAACAAAAAAGATACAATAAGACAAGACAAAGGCCCCTTAGCAAGGCTGGACAAGCAACACAATAGGAAGGAAAATGTCCAAAGAGCAGGCAAAAAAGTCAGAGATACACCAGATCCTACTATTAGGAGTCATAAATCTTAATGTTTTCAGTAATCACAACAATTCTGTCAGCTATAAATCAGTTTCAATTGATTTTTCTCTTATAACAGGTTATAATATTTTGCTTCTTTATATACCTTATCATTTTTGATTGAATGTTATGTTGGGTAATTTTGTCTTGCTACCAATGTTGAGAATACAAGCTTGCCTTGACCTTAGTCTTGCTACAAGTATTTTAAGCATTATTTTATGATGAATATTGAACATTATATGATTTCTTTTGGTGTTGCCTTTGTAGATAAGACCAAAGCAGACTTCTGAAGGTTTTTTTCTAATCTGGCTACTGAAAATGAGCTCTATTTCCTAACATGTTTGAGTCACATGGGCTGTTACTACCTATATACCTAAGTGGTTCTTTTCCTGGAGTTTCTTCTCTGTACAGCTCTCTTCTGGGACTGTTTTCTGAAAACTGTTTCTTGGTTGATGTCTGTCTCTTCAACTCAGGGTGTCTGTGGGCTTGAAATGAACATCTTTTCTCTATAATGAAGTTTAGGGAGCTCTCCAGGCAATAGCTGGGAAACTCTCAGATGCATTTCACCGATACCATGCCCTTTGTTTCATTCTTATTGACATTAATGAGTTTCATTATGACAACTCATACATGTACATAGCATACTTTGGTCATTTCAATTCCCTACTACCATATCCTGTTCTTGCCTCCCACATTCCCCTTCCTCTGTCTCCAGGCCCTCCTTCTGCATTTGTAAGTTCTCTGCTGTTTCATTTTCCTTTAGTTATTATCACTACATATATGAATACATATAATTATAAAATTCTAACCTGATGAGACCATTTAGTGTTGCTCATATTGCTGGATAGCCAGTGCTTCAGAATCATTGCCCTGTGTGTTTTTTCTACATTTTTGTTTGTTCGTTTGTTTTGGTGAATCGGGTATCAGGATGATGAAACTGGTTTCTGTTAGTCCAAAATGATTAGAAAAATAAATCAAATTTTATATTTCATTGTCTAAATAAGAATAAAGCTTAAAAACCCCTTCTCCTCAATAACAGAATTAAGTTAGCTAAATAATAATCTAAATATATTATTTTTGAGAGTCAGTTGTTTGATTTATGTCTCAATATTTATATTTTCTTCTTGGGAATAAAATACCCTGTCTAGCTGTCTGAAAATTTCAGGTCTATGTGAAATGACTCTGATTCGCTCAGGAGAACTCAGAGCTACTCAAATTTCCTGTGAATTACAACGTTTCAGGGCAAAGCTGTTACTCAATTCCAGACAGCCAGTGACTTGCATAACTTCTGAAACCTCCAGATTTGAATGATAAAGCTTATAAACACATTCCAGGACCTTCCCTAAGAAATGACTGCAGAGTGGGTCTCCACAGATGGATCAACTTTGAAAATAGAATACTGTATATCATCTTTTCACAGTTATTAATTGTATCAATATTCTTGTACCATTTTTTAAAAAATTCCCTGGTTACATTTTGGCAAACATTTCTTTCTTTAAGACATGGATTACACAACTTCTCCAGACTGATATAAATACCACATTTTTTGTCTCTCTATATTTTTCAAACAGTCCCCCGCTTCAGCACTTACAGACTGCATGACGAACAGACCTTATCATTTGTCTTTCCACCAATAAGACCAACATGATTTATATGACAAGGGTGTTTTGCTCATATTTATATTGGTATTTTCCACCTATCCTTTGTACAACCAGGCAATAATATTTGCTACACTGAATTTTCATAATGTAAGACATTTGAGATGGGGATAAGGGAGTAACAGTGAAGGAAGCCAAGAAAAACTAACAAGTAGTCATGAAATATGAAGATGGATCAGGAGGTGAAGTGAGACCGAAAAGGATGAGGAAAGTCATTAAGACCATTTCCTTAAGTCAAGAGAAACAGGAAATCATTGAAGACTCTGAAATAAGGAAGACCACACATGTTGCACAGCACAGCACTGATTGGTTTTCCTTCTCCCCCAAAAGTATAAGTTTAAGAAAATTTTAAAATTTTTCTCATAATACCAGTATTTGTCAAAGTTAAAGTTACTTGAGGCAAGTAACAAATTAAATATGTTTCAAGGCCACCCACTCTCCACAATTTCTTCCTTTTAAATAGCTGAGATCATTTTCTAAGCAGTGTAGAGTTCCTGTCAAAACTACCTGTATAAATGTTCATTTGCCCTATATGTTGAAATTTATTTGAAACATCAAGTCTATTAAGAAAATTGAGATTTTATAAGAAACCTTTTCTTCACCTTTAGTATTTGGAAAACAATCTAATATCATTTAAAGTAGCATCTGTTGCCAAGCAGAGTGAGAGACTTTGGAGATGACAGTGAATAACTTTAAATGCTCAGAATGTTTACTATAGAGTACTGAGAGGCATGATTCTTCTTTAGAATATCAAGGGACTTAAGTTCAAATACATATACTTCAAAATTAATTTTGGATCAGCCAAGTGTGATGGCCCACAACCTATAAAATTCTGACATTGAAACATCTGAATCAAGATTCTGAATTATTTGTTTTTTATAGAATGTGCTGACAGATAAATAGATGGGTGGATAGATAGAAGATAGATAGATAGATAGAAGATAGATAAATGATAGATAGATAAATGATAGATAGATAGGAAATGATAGATAGTCATTGAACTAGATTGAGACATTTTAAGCAATTATTATGAGTTGAAGTTTAAACATAATATATAGAAACAAAATCTAGCATAGCCCAAAAGCACATAATAGTTGCTGGATGGGAGCACACCAAGCAAATGATACATGTTTTTGCCCTTGTTTGGCTTAAGCTCAGACCTTTAGTGTCTACTGCCTTCCAGAGGACCTTAATGACCTCTCACTGTTAGTGCTGTGAGGTTCTTTGAAAGCAACCAAACTTTCTCCAGTCTTGGTAAACTTAGCTTAGGATAGGGTCTCTCAAAAGAGGATAGCCACCAAAGACACTCATAGTCATTGGCTTCCAAGTTCATATTCTCATGATCTTGATGATGAAAAGCTAAGGCAGAAGAATAGGAGAAAGCAAGTGAAGTGTGTTGAGAAGTAGAAAAGCAGCTACATGTATCAGGGAGAGCACTCCAAAAAGAGGTTCAAAATAGTGCTCTGGATTGAAGGTTCTTTTATGTGTTGGGATGAGTCTCATTGGCTCGAGCCATATGTGAAGTAGTCACTGATAAAGGATTTCCCTGAGTGGTCATTTTTAAAGGATTAGAGAATTGATTGGTTGGTAAATCAGGTGATAAGGCACACACTCAGTAATGCCCACCAGTTTAGGGTAGTGTGGAGCTCTGCCAGAACGTTCCAATGGAGATCTTCCTTCCTTCTTTCCTTCATTTCTTTGTTCTTTTCTTCCTTCTTTCCAATTGATATTCATTGATGTACTTGATATACAAAGGGAATAAGAGTTTTAAAACATACTTTTAATCTGTTCAAAGAGAGATAAAAGAGACTCACAAAGAAAGTAAACCTTATTAGGAAAATGCCAACGTAAAATCTTCTTTTGTCTCATCCTTTATTGCTCCTCCTGTACCACAGAAGGCAGGCAGACTCCTGAAGACTAACTCACTCACACTTCCTAGCCAACCAACTTCCAGTTCCATTTTGCTATTGAAGTCCTGCTCAGGTGCATGCCTCAGACAGTATCTGAGTTCCACCATGACAGAAACACAGCTCTGCTTTGACAACTCTTGCTTCTTTATCCCTAGAGTTTGTAATGGTGTTGTATCATCTCTAGACTTTGGATGCATTAACATTGGATTTTTTTTTCCTTTGTAAGTACAATCATGGGTCACCTCATGAAAAGAGTATGTTCTGAAGAAAATAGCGCTAGGGGATTTACTTAAAGTGTAAGTAAGTTAGTAAGTAAGTTACACTTTAAGTGTAAGTAACTGCACTTTACTTAAAGTGTATTTATACACACTAAGACTGCTATGATGCATTTCATGACAGGTGAAATAATAATGCCATACATTTCCTGGTGGTAACCATCACCTTTGTAATTGGACTCAAGATCTACTCAAAAAAATAAAAATTGTGTCTGGTATCAGAAATTTACCTGACTACCAAGTCCTAATGAAGTCATGGATCATGCAGGAAAACCTAAAACCACCAGTTAATTCCTAACTGTATTCTAAACATTTGTCCTTATACTAATAGATAAATTTAGCTCTAACCCTTGATGATTTTCCTCTTTTTTATTATTTATTTTATTTCTTGATATTATAATATAATTACATCATTTCCCCATTACTTTTTCCCCTTCTAAATCCTCCCGAATACCATTCTGGCCCTCTATAAAGTTCATGGTCTTTTTTTTTCCCATTAAGGTTGGTGTGTGTGTGTCTAAAACATAAATACCATGTCTTCAGACTGTATAATGTTACCTGTATGCTTATGTATTTAGGGCCAATCATTTAGTGTAGTATTTATTTCAAAAAATAAAATGCAATGCATTCATGTCTGTCCCTGACTCCAGCCATGAGCCTCTTAGCAGAGCTCCACATGATTCCTCCATCTGCCAAGTCCCGAGCTCCACCTCTCTTTGCAGTGTGTGTGCTCCACGATCATGATAGTGCGGACGGATTGTAGCCTCAGCCTCCTAGCATCCCGCGCAATTGCCCTTCTCAGGGATGCCTAGCTCCCTTACCCTCTATCCTGTTTGTGCCACTACCATGACTATGGCTCCAGTTCAGTGTCCTCCATTCACAGGCCACGCCTGTGGGCTCGCTCCACTATCCCTCCTCCCCATTCCTCACCCGCTGACTGTCCAGGTGTGTCACCGCCACAGCGTCTTTCCAACATCTTTTAGTCCACAAAGTTTCCCACTGGATGAGGCACCCGTGTATTTCTCCCAGTCTGCGAATACGTGAGGAGCTGAGGGGTGACCTTAGCGGAGGCCATTGGGCAGCAGCTGTTGGATTTTGCCTACTTCCCAAGTGCCGTTTTGAGTCCTTTCTGTGACTCGGTTTCTCCATCTTTGAGTCCCCTCACAACCTGCCTCCTCCATGCTTCGGGCCTAACCTGCAAACTGTGTGGGAGCCCCATCCCTGCCAGCCTACACCATGCAGATAGTGAAGGGGAACAACGGGCCTGCCCAGAGGAGGTGCTTATCTGCCAGTCTCCCCTCCCGGCTTGCCTTCTCCATGCCAAGGGTAGCTCATTCTGCCATGCTTTCTCTCTAGACTTGTGGTCAGCAGATCTTCCAGCTCTGTTACCACCACCGCATCTCGCCAAACCACTCCCGATTCTCAAGGTTCTCTTTGCCAGACTCAGTGCAAGAGTAGCATCTCCTGTTCCATGCTTACGGGAGGGGCTGCGGATGTCTTTGAGTGGAGAGGGTGAAGCAGTGGCTGGAGCCCTGTCAGACTCTACCTGCTTCACCACCATCATCTAGAACCTGTAATTGATTTCTAAATGCTAAATAGGCATCTTTATCTACTTTGTGCAAAATGTTCATTTATTTAGAGCCAGGTAACCTAAACTTTAGATCCACTTAACAAGGTAAATCAGAACTCGATACACTGAAATAACCAGATGCAAATAAAAGGATGATGTAAGACTAAATCACTTAGCACTGAGGAAGAATTCTGTGTATTCTGTGTGATAAATGGTTGCCTAATGTAAAATCTAATACAGGTGTTTTGCTGAACCTCTGTTAAATATTAACACAGCAAAATGTATCTTACCATAATTGTTAATTAGCATACCTTCTAGTATTTCCTTACTACACTCAATGGACCATCTTGCACAAACAAGTGGACAGCCACAGTTCTGAGTTACATCTTTCTGTGTCACACAGAAGGTTTATTAGGGCACCATGCTCATCTCTCTGCCTCTGAATAATGTGGTGAAAATGGAGATGACTCACTCCTGTTATTACTTTGGATACATATTCCTCCTCTCTTTCAGCACCCAAAAGGAGGGAGCATAACACAGAGCTAAGTGAGACCTATTGGGATGTCTGCAACTCCTAAGACGTAATGATGCTTGTATTAAATAGGATGGTGATGTGATTGTTAACTGAGAGAAAACTGGCTGTCTCCTGTTTCCTGCCCCAGTCCAGATCTCCCCCGTTTCCCATTCTAAAGAGCAGGATCTGCATAGCATACAGATGTGTGACCTACACCTGGCATTTGGAGAACATGTCTCATGGTTTCTTGCAGTGAAGCCCACAGCTGCTGATGAAGGAGGGCAGCAGAGAGCTCAAAATTGAACATTAACTTCTAGAATTTCACCTGGATCTATAACTGCTAAGAAAGAGTACATTGAGGAAATTAATTTTTTTGACTAATTTTTCTCAGACACAAGCAACTTGGTACATGAGCCAAGACAGCCATGTCTCCCACTGCTGAGGGCCAACAGAGTATGGGACATGAGTGATGGCACCTTCTGGCAGGCAAGGCTTTCATGGTTCACTGTACTCAATCTTCCTGTCTTGAGGAGGAAGAAGTAGAAAGTAGAGAGATTAAATCCAGAAATGTTCCCTTTAAAACTGAGAGGTCATTTAAAAAGTCCTGTCATAGAAACATAGAAAGAGTAAGTATTAGTCCCATAAAAGCTTACCTAGCTGTCTTAGCCAGTGTTCCATTGCTATGCAGAGACCCCATGATCACAGCAACTGTTACAAAGAATATTATTTTTTTTTAAATTGGGGCTTACTTTGAGCTTCAAAGGTTTAGTCCTTTGTCATCACGGTGGGTATGGAGGCATGCAGGCAGACATGGTGCTAGAAAAGTAGCTGAGAGTTCTACATCTGGATCTACAGGCAGCAAGAAGAGAGAGACTCTGGACTTGTAATAGACCTTTTGAAGCCTCAAACTGTAGAGAATAGTCCTGTGTGACAGTTAGGGTCTACATTCCAGGGGCTACATTCAGAGGCTTGTGTGGTCTGGATGGAATGTAGAAACATCTTTAATCCAGTATTCAGAAAGTGGTGTTAGCAAACACCTTTAATCCCAGTATTCAGAAGGCAGTGGTGTTCCATGCCTTTAATCCCTAGGAAAAAAAAAAAAAACAGTGGAAGCAGATATAGGAAGGAGAACTCAGAAGGAGTCAGTGTCACATAGGAAGTGATGTCTGAGAAAAGTCAGAGTGAATGGCTAAGGGATTAATCAGAGGAAGTGTTAGTAGAGTAAGGGAATGCCCAACTCTCAAGAGAAAAGGTTATCTCTCAGCTCAGTAGGAGAAAGTTACATAGGAGTTAGAGTCAATTGAGAGTAGTCAGTAAGAAGAGTCATTTGAGAAGCAGGTTGGAGAGTCAGAGTTCTGAATGAGCTAGTCAGAATGACTGAGTTAGCAGTAGGTCTCAGAAGGCTAAGGGTGATAAAGTTTTCTATGTCTGGATTAGCAGTTAAATGTTCTAGACTGTACAAAAGCAGAAACCTTACAGTTCTAGGATTAAGACTAAATTGTAAAGAGGTTGAAATGCTCTAGGGCTCCAGGCCTTCATGCTAAGAACCAGTGATTTAATTAGACAGAAGAATAAACACCTTTGCCCTAAATCAACATCTACAACCACAACTATGCCAAACCCCACTCCCAATGACACATTTCCTCCAAGGAGCCCATATCTTGTAATCCTTTCAAATAGTGCCACTCCCTGGTGACCAAGTATTCAAATCTGTGAGCCTTTGATGGTCATTCTCATTGAAACCGCAACGCTAGCAAAACTGATAAAATGACATAAAGTACATGTGGAAAGCTCCTACCTAGGACAATGCACGTAGTAGGTGTGCTATAAAATTAGTTTTAAAAGTCCTAACAGTTCTTGAACTAGTTAATTGTGCTAAGATCCCAGGAAGTTGCTGGTAATTACTAATAATGGCCACTTTTTCAACCAGTGCCTTAGTTACTTCTTATATATTACTGCTATTATTAAGTATCTAACAAGGTTTGTTGACATAGAACAATGTGCTTTCTTGAATTGAAAATAGGCAGTAATTCAATAGAAAGATTTATAGGCAGTGTAGAACCCCTTAAATTGAATTACATTGTTAAATACAGTACTTATAGTACCCTTGATGTAAGCTTTTAAAAAAAGCATTAGAGGAATCAAACAAACAAAGTCTATATTTTTTGCATAGGGTGTTTTATATTCAATGCTGCAATATTTATGTTTGGCACTAATCACTCCAGGGGAAAATATAGGCTGTGTGTCTTTTATGTGTTTGATCGTTCAGAATCATTGATACCCAAGAGCTTACTACACCCACAGATTTGTGTCACAATACTTACATGCTGAAAAGGAGTTTTTGCCAGTTAAAAGCAAGCTAAGCTTAATTTTGTAATTGCTATATACTATAAGATTCTATTTAGTGTGTAAAGTACCCAAATGATCTGTCATCAATAAATGACATAACATAGTCTATTTTACAAAATTTTCAGAATTTGTTTCATTTCAACCCAAATGGTAACTTAAAAAGACTTATTCTTTTTTTCTGCATAACATGAAGCTAAGTGGAAATCTGTTGGCAACGAACATTATTCCTAAGATATAATGGCTTGTACATAGGGTGAGATGATGATGTGGTTGATAATTGAGATCAAACTGGCTGCCAAGTATTAATTTATTTTCAAAGCAATCTGAAGCAAATTCATCAGTTCTCCTACACATATTTAGAACACATGGATTCTGGTTCCGTTATATCAATTAATGTTTTGCCTATAGAGTTTTAAAGTATCCGTTTTCTTGAGAGATTCTAATAGTTCAACTCTTAAAATAAAACAAAATAGGGAATGTCGAATTGGGAGATGATACAACAGAAAAAGGACTTGTTGTGTAAGCAGGAGAAACCGAGTTTAACCTCCAGTAGCCACATAAAAAAAAAAAAAAATCCCAGCACCAAGGAGGCAGAGAAAAGCAACTCCCTGTGAATTGCTGGTCAGCCAGACTAGCGTTATGTGGTGAGGGCCAGTGAAGATGAACTGTGTCTCTCTTATTCTAGGACTGCAAGGAACCAAGTCACTGAGCTAAGTCATGCCCAAACTAAAATAAACTAGCAATTCTCCTTACACCATCTCCTAAGCGTGGTTATTTAACCTCTACCTGGACAGACATCCAAGCTTTTGGTGCCTAATTAGGAGAAGCAATGAAAGTCAATTGTGAATAGCCAGCTACTTACTTTTCCAAAAAATAAAAATAAAAAATAAAAAGCAACAAGGTACTTGATTTTGGCATTTGTGTTCCTCGAAAATATAATGCCGCGCTTATTTATTTACATTGCACGTTCCCAACCCCATTCAGGTGTAAACCAAGTGACAAAGTGTTAGCCTTTTCTAGTGCATCTGTGAAGACGGCACTAACGCCTAGCAGCTGAGTATGGCTGGACCTTCACCTCTCCTGTATTTCCTCAAAATAACAGTTGTCAGATGCATAAATACAGACATGTCTATATAAATAAAACCTCGGAAATAAACATATGTAGAGAATCATAAGCTCAAACTAAAATACCTTAACTCGATCAATTGATGCACTTGCCCTTTCAAGGGTGAGTTGTCTTGGGTTAATTTTCATGCTGGTTCATATGGTCATCCACATACGACTAAAGCATAGCTGGGGTGTTTGAGCGCTCACGTACACTACGAAGCAACACAATTATTTTTCTAGATTGATAGCAGGGCTCACAGACTCAGAACCTCCATGGTCCAGGCAGATGCTTAAGGAAGGAAACTGTGAAGCCATATATATATGTATATCAATATAAAGTCAATATAAAGTATCCACAACAGACCCTCTCAAAGCTTTTCCCTCATGAAACAGAGACTAAGTTTTTTAAAATTGTTCTCCTTTTTACAAGAAGTTCCGACAATCACTTTTAAGAGAAAATCTTTAAAATTGGACACAAGTTCAATTAAGGGAACAAAAGCAAATTATTGGCCAAACAAAACACATCCTCGGGCTTATGTCAAGTGGTTTGGTAACTTGCTTTAAGTAAATGGACCATATTCATCTCCTTTCCCAAGAGTCTGTGTTTACATTCATTTATGTATATGTCTCAACCTGAGTAAGACATTTCTTTAATGTTGTTAAGTGTTACTGAACTAAATTACAGAAGTACGTCTTTGAGAAGAATTGTCTTTGAGTGGTGATTACCATAAACAAACAGTTCTACCAGGTTGTGAGAGAAAAATGTCAGAAAAAATACGTCCTCGTAGAAATTATATTATCTATTCAGGGTCGTTGTTCCACAATGACAATGGAAGTACTTTATAATTTCTCTACCGAAAAGTATAGACATTAGACACATATGCCTGCTTAGCCCTTGAAAAATGGCTAATACATTGATCAAGTTTCTATAGTTTATCCAATTTCAACTAGGTATCAAAACATACTGGACTGGACAGCAGAGTTGTAGGAACACACCTCACAGAGGAAAACCTAATTGAAAATGTATGACACCTGTGTGCTTCCTTGTAGATAAATTCAAACATATTGCCAGGTTCCCTTTAAGGAGTTACCTGCCCAACACTGATCACATTTTCACTATTTGCCTTTTCAACACTTGGGTTGTCAGAATTTAATTGTTAACTGTTAGATGACTAATAATGGCAGCTCTTGGGTATTTTAATCTTAATTCTCCTACCTAATGGAGTTTGTTATCTAATACAAGGACCATCCGATTTTCGGTTTGGAATTCCCTCTTCATTCAGTTTTTCTAATTTTTCTCTCCCCTCTCTCCCCACTCTTTCCCTATCTCCCTGCCTTGCTCCCTTCTCCCCTTTCCTTCCTGTTTATATAAACAATTATATTTATTGTTTTTAACCCGTTACCTGCTATATCAATTTAAAATACCTCCTTCCAGCCTATGCATTGTGTTTTTCCTTTGTTGTGTCAAAACTATGTGAATATAAGTGTAGTTGATGTAGCCATCATTAAAATTTTGTTTATTTTAATTTATATGAATAAATATCGAATGCGCCCATGTAATTTTGTATCTGTTTACAGGGATTGAGGTGTAGAACCTTTCAGGACAGAGCCTCTCTTCTCCAACCTGGGTGAGGGCATTTATTCATAAGGGTGAGGCTGTACTTGGGGTAGAATCACCCTCTCTGAGAACCAGGTTTGCTCAAATAATAGGACCCTTTCAGAACACCTAGCAGGACTAAATGGTCAGTGAGACCACAGGTAGTCAACTACTAATCAGTTAAGCATACCTCTTGAACTGAGGATGATTAAAGAAGACAAAGTAGCAACGAAGTATTCAGCAGAATGTCTGGTTTGGGTCCTCATTGCTAGGTCTCAAACCTGGGACAAATGGCTGAGGTGCCTATCTAACATATCAAAGCAGACCTGGCCTCCAGGTTCTCCCAGCATCCTTCAGCCCCTACCTGTTGGAGGGTTCTCCAGGCTGGCTATACCCTGCCCCTTTACCTTGAACTCCCCAGTCTAGGGGGGCTGGGCTGCTCTCCCATGTATAATCAAGCCATTTGGGATAACCTGTCTTTTGTCTTCCAGAACCAATGCTCTAGTTTCTCCTCTCTTCTCCCCTCTCCTCACATGGTGCAGTTCAGTCTGGCCATGTCCACTCTGGACGCTCCCAGATGCCTCTGCCTCTGGCTGTGCTCTCCCTCACATCTTCTGTGCTCTCCTTCATGTCTATAATACACTTTCTCCTCCACCATTCCTAGGAGCATCCCTTCTTTCTTTCTTTTTTTCATTCAGTCATCTTTAGCTACACCGTCATCTCCTTTCAGGAAACCCTAGATATTCACGACTGATAAGGTATCTCTTGAAAATATTGCGAAGTAGGAGCTGTAAAAGTTGGGTTCTTCAGAGGGATAATGGAGTTAGAAGTAAAAGTTTTGATTGAAATTAGGAATGGCATTATATTTCAGGGCAAATAGGAAAACCAGTGGAGTCTTTAAACAACAGCAGAAATATGGAATGTATGCAGGCGAGACAGAATATGGGGGAAGACAATGTACAATTCAACCTCCATTCTGCAAAGAACCTGTCTCTAAATAAAAATACCAACATTGCAAAGTCAGCCCCTTTTTGCTGATATTAAAAAATAAATTCTCTCCGTATCCCCTCTCCAGCTGTAGAAAAAAAAATCAGGTCTAAAATGACGCTTTCCAATGTGTATTACATTATTTCATGTTTATCAGGCTGTATTTGCTGGGATTCATTTCTTTGTCCATTTTTTCTCATTTACATAACAACATAATGGAGAAAAAAATACAAGAATATGGTCATGGCAGATGGTGGCTTAGCTTTCGTGGAAGGGAGGTATGGAAGAAGGAGTGAGGGTAGTTGGATTGTTTGGACTCTAGTCCTGTGTCACCAGCTGGCTGTGTGATCTCAGGGAAATTACTAACCTCTGCTGTGTCACACGGCTCCATCATCTGCAAAACAAGAATAATGCCAGCTGCCCTTTATCCCTCTGAGACTGATAATAAAATCAAATGAGATGTCACAGTTAGTGCTTTGCAGAAGCACAACAAAAGAACACTTATTCTTGGTAAATGGTGGAGCCTCGCTCCTTAAGCCAAGTGCACCCATATCTCCTTTTAAGCCACCAAGCAGAATTGAAAGAGGCAATGCATAATTATAATGAAGCTCCAAAGATCCGCTCTCCTGGGCCCCTTCTTTTTTCGCCCTCCCATTGTCATGTCTGATGATTAATCATGAGAATCCTTGACTTCCCTCTTTGCTGGCTGGCCACCCTAGGGTTGCAGCCACTTTTCAAATCCATCTTTGGGCTTTCCAGCTATCCAGGACAGAAGTCTTCCCTGGTGTTAGGGCATGCCGAAGCTGAACCCCAAACCCCCATTAGCCTAATTGACAGCAAGGCTCTCCCCTGGGGAGAAGAGTGATAATCTAGCCATTTATCTTGTCTGTAGGTTTATCACCACTGTGCTCAGGCAGAGATGTTTAAATATAAAAATGAGGTAAGGCACATTCTTCCCAGACTATGTGCCATTAATGCCAGGTTGGGGGTAGGAGAATGAAAGGGGAGCATCTGGGACTGTGGTCCCCTCTGTTGCTGTTTTATGTCTCAAGTGGCCTTGGAGTAAGGGGATGCTCATGAGGGCACTAAAGGACATCTCTTTGTAATTGGGAGCAGGCTGAAGCTGCATGGCCACCGCTACCTATGGTGCAGCTGCCTACATGCAGCTAGACTGCTGCTTTTCTGCAAGGCAGGAGAGGCCCATTAGAAACATGAAGGGGAGGTTTAATTCTGCAACAAGATGTGTACAAATGTATGCCTCCCATCGAAACCCATGCAGCAGCTTCCAAAGTTAATTAAGAGCTAATTTTCTAATGAGGTGGCAACACTGGCAACAACATACTATCAGTATGGGAGCTACAGCCAGCAGCCGGTGAGGGAACAGGCAGCCTCCCCCTAGCAAGATGGAACATCCTACCTGCATCCATTAATTAGCCTCCAGCTGTATTGCTTCACTACTAGACACTAGTATAGACTGTCGCAAAAAATCATCATTGCTTTGGCATTGCCAAGACAGTGTTGATGCTTATTATGCAGCCGGCTATTTGTAGCCATAACATCACAGGCAGAAATCCATTCTTGGAAATATTAAATCTAGGGGCAGTGCCATGGACACTCTGTTATGTCAAGTGCCAGGGGCACTTTAATCCTTCAGGCAATTGTTAATTGTAAGCCAGACTTGCAATTAGCCTTAATAAATAGAGCAAAAGTGCCTTAAATTAACTGCACTTATGTTGGTTTTGCCTCTTGTTTTGATTTCAAACACATAGCCAAACAGGATGACTCTTGGTCATTATCCTAATGATATGGGTCTCCTGGCCATAGTCAGAACGTGCCAGACACCTGTGGCCATTTCTTGGCATTCTTCACAGAAAATGTGTAATGGTGTCAGGCAAATAGATGCTGAATATCAGCAGACTAAAGGGGAAAACATTACACAGAATCTCAGAATTTTTGATACTTAGGATATACCTTTTTTATTAAAATATATTAGCACATTAGTTGCTTTTCTTCTGTATGTGACCAAATACCTGATATGAAGCAGCATGGGGAGGAGGAATTTTTGGGGGGTCAGGGTTAGACAGGGCATAGAGTATCATGGTGATAGACATGTAAGATTCCATGGCAGCAGGAACAAGAGGCTGGGATTCTTCACATCACAGTTGACTCTGGAATGGGAAATGGGAAATGACAGTATTCCTTCTATGAGCTTTTTTTCTTTGTTGTTGTTTTTGTTTTGTTTTGTTTTTGTGAAGGGCATATCTTGTGGGCCCTCCAATTATGGGGGAATAGACTTTAAATGGCAAGTCAACTCTACCATTCCAGTCTTTCTGTGCCTTAAAAATCTCATCAATGCTGAGCAAGCCAAGGGATGTCAGGCTTGCCTAACTCGGTCATAGTAGACTGTCTTTTCAGCTGTCCTTCAGCCAACCAATTAAATAAACCATTAGCACTTTATAAGCAGTGCAAGTTCTGAAATTAAGTAAGAACCTCCAATGAATGGACCTTACTAAATTAGACACAATGCAGTTTTACATTTCTCCCACCAGTATTTCACACCCTTAAAATTCATTTACATATGTACTCCCCAGATTTCTGCTTGCATGTGTTCAAAAGCCCCAGGAGTTACAGTGAGAATAGAACCTCTCCTCATGCACCATACTGTGCACTCACCTGTAGAGACTTGATGAGACTGGTTATCAGTGTAAAGGCAAAGGGTGGTTGTGAGAAGGTGGCACTGAAGGGCATCCTCACTGTCTGGCTTGGCATCTCTCAGAGACGGGCACTGTTGTGGCCACTGACAATGGAGAAGTGTTTCCCTCAAGCTGGAGCTGAAAGGCAGATGGTACAGAGGTATGATGGGGACACAGCTACCACTAAGGGTGGGGAAGGTCAGTGCCCCAACCTCACCAGAGTCCTCCCACATACATGTGACCCATGTCACAGGGGTCTCTCTTTCCTACTCAGTGCCCTCACTTTAATTCCAGATATACTTTGAGACGGAAACTTAATCTATGTCCTATGCTGTCAATTAAATGTTTGGTTTTCAGTAAATTCAGCCCTGCAGTTGCAAGGAGAGGATTCTATCTTAGGGCATGCTTAGAATTCTTTATAGTTCTTTATGCACTTACATTGCTAAGAAATTCCATCTTTAACTGAATACTTGTCATTTGTTACTGTATACAGATATGCTTAAAGAAACTAGTCAATGCCATTATATTTGATGGTTTTTCTTCCAGAAATGTTCAAAGGGATTATGTCTAGATCCACTAAACTCCTTAACTTAAACAAGTGGTAAACCAAGAGTATCAAATGTAATTATTTTGTATCGATGTCATGGCTTTCCCTACTATCTGGAGTGTCTTGAGTAGGTGTGATTAACTAGATATCTAACCCCCAAAACAGAAGAAATAAGTCCTTAAAATTCTGTTTCTCAAGAATTATCTCACTTCTGATACCAAATCTGTATAAGGCAGGGTTATCTAGAGGAACAGATTAGGATATGAATATATATATTCACACACACACACACACACACACACACACACACATATATATATATATGTTAGATATAGGTTATAAATATATTAGGATAAATATATTAGGATATAAATATATTATAAAAGAGAATTTACTTGACTAGTTTATAGAAGAAGAGCTAAATATTCCAATTTTGCTTATCTTCATGCTGGAGAGGAGGCAAATCCAGTATCCGTTTGGTCCAAGAGCTTGGATGCCTCAGTAGTACCATGAATCAGTGAAAGTCAAGTCCACATTGGAAAGGCGAACATGCTGGAGTCTGGCATCAACAGAAGACGCAGCAGCAGTGAGAGATGGAGATGTCATACTGAAAATGTAAAGGCTGAATATTTAATTCCCGTGAGAAGGTTCTTATTAACAGTTCAGTAGGAGAGTATGTTTTAAATAATTACTTCATCTTGGAAAATGGTACAGTTAGATCACTTCAGTCAACTGATCTTCATTTGTAGTCTCCTACTGTTCTTATCCAACCTTCTCTTTCTCGTGTCTCTTTTTTACTGTAAAAGATTTGTTTTAATACAATATACCTAATCATGCCTTCCCCCCTCTCCAAATGCCTCCTGGATCTCCCCCGCTTACCTACCCAACTCCATACTCTTTCTGTCTCTCCACCTTTAAAAATCAAATTATCTTTCTCATCTTCTCATTCATTCTTGTTCACTTACTCTCTAGTGTGAGTTCACTGTCTTTCTTTCTCTGTCTTGCACTCATGCATCCTAGCAGCTCTAGAGTGCTGTCTGTAGCTTATAACAAGGTGATATGCCTATGTTGTTATCAGTTCATGGAAATTACAAAAGATCTGGTTTACAACTCAATTACCACCACACAGCCACTTGTTCATACTCAAAGCAGCTATTCCAGCAAGGAGAGTGGAAGCACACTCTAACTTAACTTAGAGTAATCAGTATCTATACCCTGATGCCTGAACTGTCTTCCCTGTGAAACAATCTTCCATAGAGCAATATGAATGCCAAAACAAAACGTGGGCTCAGTTTGGAAGAATAAAATGGAAAACAGTGGTAATTGACAACCAGTATCCTCTCCTATAAAGACCATAAGTGTGTTTAGAGTATAGCAAACAGAAAGGAAAGCACAAGATCTGAAGAAAAGCTGTCAAGATTATCACCCAAAAACAAGACAAATAGAGTCACTAGAACATTTTAGTCTCACATGTTCTGTGAGACTGAGGTTGACATTAATGGAAGGTCAAGAGTGAGACAAGTCTCAAAAAACTTGCTTTGCCATGGAGAAAAGAGATGAAGAACAGCCAGGCGGTGGTGGCTCAAGCCTCTAATACCAGCACTGGGGAGGCAGAGGGAGGCAGAGCTCTATGCGTTCAAGGCCAGTTTGGTCTACAGAGTAAGTTTCGGGACATCCAGAGGTACAGTATAGAAACTCTGTCTCAAACAACCAAATAAATAAACAAACAAACAAACAAATAAATAAATAAATAATAAAAGCAAAATAAAAAGAGATGAAGGACAAATTAAAACACATAAATAAAGTAATTTCTGATTATGATGAACTCAGGCTGTATAATGATGTGGATAGTTCCTGGTTTAGAAGAAGAATAAGTATCATTAGGCAGATTTGTCAGGAAAGCTACCTCTGGGAAGGTAATGGCCCAAATAAAGGAGCGTGGTTATACTACAAAAGTTAAGTTCAACTGAAAATGCACACTACAGAGTCTTCTTATCATGTGATGATTTCATTTCTGCAATGTTACCATAATAAACAGATTAATCATCTTCACTCAACACGTCACCTGCTAAGAACTTAGATTCATTTAATAACTATTCACTAAGCACCTACTATGTGCAAGCTGAGTGCTAAGGAACAGAGTTAGTGAAACCAACACCACTCCTACTGAGGAGTTGACATTCTCATCACTAAAACACAATTTGTCAACAACAACAAAATAATGTGGCAAATTCTACTCATATTTAGTAGATTAGAAGACTGTTTGGTAGTTTGGTATATATACACTAAAATTCATTTTTTTATTTTTAAAAGTGTGTATGTGCATGTGGGGTGGGGGGAGCCTGTGTCTGTGTGTGTGTCTGTATATGCACACGTGGGAGGGTTCCTGCAGAAGCCAGAGGACTCCCTGGAGCTAGAATTACACACAATAGTGAGCCAACCAACATAGATACTGGGAACCCAAATCAGGTCCTCTGGAAGAGCAGTATGTGCTCTTAAACACTAAGTAATCTCTCCCCCAATAAACATATTTCAAAGCACCTTCAAATTGTAAATTATATACATTTTCTTAAATGAACAGATAATACAAACACAGTTGTGGTTTAAAAATTTAGGCAGTAACTAGATCATATGAGAACAGTGTCCTGTTTGCTCAGTGAGGATGGTGTGAAACGTGCATGAGACTCTAAAACAAAAATGACTAAAACTAAATTATTTATATAAATTAAATCGCCTGGATAAAAATTTCATTATCCTAATGAGGTTTTAAGCGTAATTTGGTCCAGAAAGAACTGTGAATGAAAGTTTCTAGTTTGTAAACTCCTGGCTTACGTGGCCTTTAGAGGTATCTTTGCATGGAGACGAATGTCCAGAGATTTCAGAAATGTTTGCTAATTGAAAATAACCCAGAATCATCTATTTATATGCCACATACCTCTGGAGGGAACTTTCTAGTAGATTTCCAAGTACGGGTGTGCATTAAAGAACACATACCATCCCTATGTAAGGAATCAGGGACTTCTAAAGAACCCCATCAGAGAACGTAAGGCCCAGAATAAATTGAGGCAACTGAAAGTTGCTAAGGATAAATATCAAAGAGCCTCATGTACACTTGAGTAAGAGGAAGGGTAGGGAAGGACCAGGTTTGCCCGCTGTCAGGTTTACTGTGCACAGCATAGAGCAGATATAAGGTTCCATGATTTTTCTGCTTTCCTGTAAAGAAAAATGATCTTCAGATAGAAAATGTAGGGTGAAGAATAGTAAGAGACCACTGAAACATAAAAATAAACCAAAACAAACTAAAAGATAACAAAAATCACAAAAAAAAAACCCAAAAAAAAATCCACATGAAGAATGGAAACCAGTGTATCTCCTAGTGCTCTGAATAGTCCTTATGTGGAATTTATGGACACTTTGCTTCTTCAGTTCATCATTCTATGTGGATATCCCTAAGGAAATTATGAGGAATTGTAGTTGTTATTTCAAAGTTTCAGAAGACTGCAGGAAGGTAAACATACCTGATATTCAAAAGTGTAAGAGATCACTGACTCCAGTTGAGGTCTGGCTTGGGCGCTCCAAATGTCACATAAGCCCAGGGTTTAGAAACCAAGAATTTTCATTCACAGATCCTTCTGGACCAAATTCTGATTAAAACCCCCTTGCTAGAGATATTCCTATTTTCATCTTCATTAGGATAATGAAATTTTTTATTGAGACTATTTAATTAGCATAAATAATTTAGTTTTAATCATTTTTATTTTAGAGTCTCATACTCATTCCATACCCATCCTTTAAGTACTTGGGGGATATTTACAATAAAGTCAATGTGGGGTTTAGGAGATGGCTCAGCGAGCTTGCTGCAGAAGCATGAACACCTTGAAATCCACACCACTCACACAAAAAGTCAAGTGTGTGTGTGCACGCCAGTAATCCCAGTTTTAAGAAGGGACCTGAGCAGCCACAAGCATTGACTAACCTGAGTTCCAGGCAGTTAATGAGCTCATGTTCCAAGTGATAGACCTGGTCTTAAAAAATAAGGTGTACAATGATAGAAGACATGATAGGTGTACATGAACCTCTGGCTTCCGTAGCCCCTGCCTGGGCACACATCCACACATGCAAATGAGAGCATGTTTATGAAAATGAAGCTGGCCCTGTACACTAAAATCCTATCCCAGGCTCATTTATTTAAAGCTAATTGTTCTCAACTAATACACCACGGAAATGTAGTGAGAACACTATACACCACAGGGTATTTATAAGCTCCCTGTTAGGTAATACTTAGGGGTTTTCCCACTAGAACACTGGCTACAACTCAGCCTTACCTACAAGAGTAGGCAGAGTAGATGGACAAGCTCATATCCACAGCTGACCGGAAGCAGAGAGAAACAGAGGCCAAAGAAGCATTCAGGAAAGGCTGACTGAGAAGCTTTCATTTTAAAAACCTGGACTCATAGCTTCTGGATTATGACATTGAAAAATTCACTTCACATACCTAAGCTTCAGTTTCTCAATGTAAAATGGGAATAATACTAATGCTAATCATGGAAACACTCGAGGCTTGAAGAATGCGCTGCACTTAGAGTGTTTACCAACGGGTCTAAGGTGGCAGAGCTCCCAGTGAATGATAGCTGTTGTTGTTATTAACATTCTTAGCTAATTAAATTTGGTGGTTTTGGAAGTGGCAAGCCCACGCAATGCTCAAGGAAAAGGGGGCTAGCATAATGGCATAATAAATTTTAAGCTGTTAAGAGAAATTATCATATGAGAAAGCCCTAATCTCACATGTTAATATAATGCTCCATTAAAATGTTATTAATAATCATTAATGTTAATTTTATTTCAGGGTGAGCTCTGCCAAGGTAGTCAGAGAACAGTGAAATCATACATAATAAATGTCTGAAACATTGTAAAAACATGTATTAATGCACACATAAATGGCTTGCTGAAAATAAAGGAAGACAGCAACTATTATGAGAACACTTTAAGTGTGTTTTTACATTTTATTGTCCAGCTATTTAGAATTGTGAAAAAATATGCACTTCCCTGTAAATCTAGGAAGTGTCCACGGCTCGTTGAGATGTCTTGTCAAAAAAATTTTTTTTTCCTAACCTTAATTTAGAAGTACATTACACAATCTGGGATGCTTATAAAAATAATCTGCCTAGTGACTTACTCTGATATTAGAATATTAGCTATTTATAATGGTTATTTGTATATTGCTCTTAAATAAATATATATAGAAGGCCTGGTTGCATAGTGGATAGCCTATTGGACTTCTAAAAAGCATGTGGGTATGTGGGCTATATCCAGTGCAACATAGGAAAAGATGGAGCCAGCCCACAGTAGAAACTTCCATACATAATTCCAATAGTTGCAAGATATTTTTACTTTAGGAAAAGTGCAGTTGATATTTTCTGGGAAGGAAGAGAAAACACTACCGTTAGTGGGCTAGTGGTGAGAATCTGAAGCCCTGGAAAGTGGGGACAGAATAATTACAGAGAAGAGAAGACATGCATAAGTGAGCTTTGGAGAATCCAAGTGAATTGGAATAAGGGGTTCATGTATATTAAACTATCTGGGGAAAAGAGTATCTAGATCTTAGCTTTGTGGACCATTTAACTTAGGTGCAGAGGCAAAGAAGGAACAACACAGCAAACAAAAGAGAATCGGAACGTGAGTGAAAGTATGCTGTGACTGGGACCTAGGAGGAGGGAAGGCACTGAGAGGTCTCCACGTTGTGAAGTACCACAAGCAGGTGGGGCAAGCGTCAGGAAGGAAAGTGAACAGGAGCGTGGTGGAACTTAATCTCAGCGATTACAGTTAATCTCAGGTAGATCAGATGTGGAGGAGATGTGATGACAGAAATGGGAGACCGCAACAAGGGAAGTGAATGCAGATGAAAAAGACCCAGCGTGCACTTGGGTGGACCCCGGTTGAAATGCTCCCTGTTGCACTTGGTTATAAGAGAAGCCTGTACTGAAGAACTGATAGAAGATTGTGGAGAAAAGGAGAGACAGCGAGCGTGAGGATGCCGAGGCGAGGGACACAGAATGTGTGGCTAAGAGGACTCTCAGCATTTGGTGGAAGGGAGGGATGAGGAACCCAGCAAGAGAGCTAGCTGCCACAGGACCTGGCTCACTGTTGAGGGGAAACTGGGGTGGTACGGTAGTTGGGGAGGGTGAAATGAGGCAAAGGGGCAAATGGATTCTGTGGGTAATCTTGAGTTGAGACTATTTGAATCTTATTTTCTAGATCAGTGTTTTGTTGTTTTGTTTTCTTTTTTAGTTTAAATGTAATTTATTTTTAGATAATACACATAGTATTAAAAACAAAAACAAATAAACATCTCCACTCCAAGTAAACTACAATTTAAAAAAAGAAAAAAAACCTCACAGTAACTTTGACCCATTTGTCTCCTGTTTTTGTATGAGTGATACCCAGCCAGTATTAGTGCAGGTGACAGACAGATCCGAAGCAACTGCCAGCTTTGTCAGTATTGTCCCTTAAAGGAAATCCAGAGTCTCAGAATCCTCAGGGTAGTTCTCCAACTACCTACCCTACCTACCCTAGTTCAGCAACTAATCAGAATGCTACTGCAGCTACTGAAGTTTAGCCAGGTAAGTTTGATTTGGTGTGCAGCATCTGTCACAAAGGACTTTACTTCCCTTGGTTTCTATTTCCCCAAGTTTCCTTGAAGTGCTTCCAATGGTATGTGATGTAAGGAGCCTCTTCCGTGGGGCTGCTTTCTTGCAAGTGCTTTGTTGCTTCATGACAACACTAATGTTGGTTCCTGCTGTAGTTTAGGCACCTAAATGTCTGGGCTTTCAGTAGAGGGATTACTATCAATGAGCCAATCATCCATGTTTCCCTGTGTTCTATCATTTTGACTGCCATCTCCAGGCCCAGTCCATCTACAATCACCCTGGGTTTTTGCAGATGTTGGATAAAAGCTCCTCATGGCTGATAAGGTCCAGCTATGTGAAGGTGTCGAAAGGGAGATGGAGTTCTGGCTTGGGACATCAATGTTTGTCACTTTAGCTAAAGCTTCTAGAGGGATAGGACGGACAGGGGCCTCACAGAGGGGAATGGGAAAGTTCCACCAATGATTTCTAAGTGAAATGTGTGCATCTTAAGGGAGTCAAACTATTTTCTGTTTATTTCTTGGATTACCCTACAGTTTATGCATCATAATGTGACTAATTTCTCAAAAAATAAAATAAAAAACATACTTTGTAATGAGATTGGATTAACAATAAAATATTTTACCACCAAACACAAATATCATTCTGCATTGGGAGCACTAAGTCCTTGCACCCACAGATCACTAATAAACAGGCAATGTTAGGCACGCAGGGTGTCTCCTCAAAGCAGAAAATAAATGCCTGTTTTTCACCCAGGAAGCTGGGAGTGGATGTTCCTAATGACCTACCTGATGACCTTTGCTACCCATAGAGCCAGACCTCACCCAAGTCCCCCAGACTGTTTGTCCCAGACGCTACCTTTCTAGACCTTTGTCTTTAGTTTTCAGTTACCAGAATCTATCCTGAGGGAAATGACACATGCGTGTTACAGCCGATGATCTCTGCAGTCACAGACCACAACAAACCCTAGGCTCTTAAGCTACAGAACCCATTTTCATGGCCACATGCACTTTTTGAGTTGAGTTTCTATGTCATTATGCCCTTGTGCACTGGAGATTGTATTACACCAGGGAGATCCCCCCACTCTCTGTCGAAAAAGTGATACTGTATTTAAATATGCTTACAATAAACTTCCTGGTATCAGACTCTCTAGACGTTTGAACCAGCAAGGACTAAGTCGGGTTGAACCTACACTTCCTTCTTGCCCTCTGCAGTTCGTTTCCCTGATAGCCATGATCCTTTCAAGGAACCTCACAAGTTTGTTAGAGTTAAAAGGGTGGGAAAGCCTAAAGAGAGGCTGCAAACTAATCTCTTACACAAAGTAGACAATTCCACATCCTCCACACTGGGGACCTTCTCCTTGTTAAAGTGCTATCTTTGAATGGGTTACAGGGTGCATACCAAATGGGCTTTTGCTTCTGTTTTGTGGACAGCTCTACTCAGCCTTCCTCTCTGGGGATTCTTCACCTCACCAGTTTTCATTGAACATTGACAGGCCCAAAGGGCCACTGCTCACTTTCCCATGGGACTGATTCTAGTTTTCTGAAATAAAACTTTTCCCTTTATGACTTCCAGATTTTAATTTTCATCCTTGATGTCTCCTCAAACTGTGAATTTTCTATTCAACATAACCAGTATAAATGTCTCATTTTGGGAAAACCCCATGTGTTCAGCACTAGTTTCAGTGCTTCATATGCATTATTTACTAGGCAGAAAACATGATATGGTCCATAAGCAGAAGTATGGGAGTAGCCTACATACCTTAAAGTGGGGAACACAGGAAATAGACAGTATGCTTAGTAACTAAAGTATGTATTATGTTCAAAAGTAGCATTGCTAAGGGGGAAGAAATGACTATGAAAAGAGATTTGAGGGTTCAGAGGAAGGAGGAGGTATCAGGTTAACAATTAATAGAGTGGTTTGGTTGTACCTTGTTGAGAGGGTGCTATCTGAACAAGTATCTGGGAGATGTGAGAAAACAGAGTAGAAGTAGGCAACCCAAAGGCTCTGTATGGAGAGGATTCATTAGTTTTAATTCACTGCTACATTTCCAGCTACTACAAGTGCCTTGCTCTTCACAGAACACCAGTAATTGTAGATTGAACCAATAAAAATGACTACGGCAATAAGATGGGCCAGTTTCTTCTTACATTTATACATCTTTTGGTTTAAGACAAAATAAAACTTCTGGATACTCTTTTAGTCACAGACTGACAAGGAACAAGTAAATTGAGGATTTTGTATGTATATGAATACTTCCTACAGAACGGAGAAAAGATATGTATCTAAATAAAAATTATCAAATGATATCACAGATTCTATATGTACAATATGATTTGCCTAAATTTTTCTTACCGGTTTTTATACTTCTAAATAAAGAACATAATATTGTATATTAAAGAAAGATAAATATGAATATATGCATGACCTAAATCTGTGACATTTGCTGAATTTATCCAAACTTTTGAGATGGGGACAGGATGGCAAGTGCACATTAAAGACTCGCTTTGGGATCTTATTATAATTTTTGCTTCGGTAGACAGAGTCTAATTGTGGTGTACCTCCACAAGCCACAATTTAATGAACCTGGAGCCTCATTTCTAGGACCAAAGAAGACAGGGAACCTGGAGCTCAACAGTGCTGTTTTGTTTCATTAAATGTTCTTAACTGTTGGTGTGGAAAAGAATGTGACTTGTCTCTGACAGAGGATGAAAGGGAACAGACATCATTAGTGTCCATCACATGACTTCTGACACCGACTGGTGAGACAGCCTCTGCTTGCTCATGATCACAAAGCCTTTCCACAGACTGATGTGAAATTGCTTCTTAACTCAGTGTTCAGATAGAACTATGAAGCCAGGGTGGCTCCCGTTCCAACCTTAAACACCTTCTCAGGTTTTCAATCTTTTCAGCTCCACATTTCAGTATGTTTCAAGGGGTGGTGATACTCACAAAGGAAGAAGCTTCCATAGAAATGCTTTATTAGAATTTCAAAAAGTACCATCTCTTGCACAGCTCATTACTAGGAACAACCTGATGCCAGGCAATTTATGATTATTAAAACATATAATTTGCATTTAAATTAAATGAATTAATAAACATCAGAGATTAAAATAATGTATCATATTTTATTATTGTTTGCTACTTTAATTTTCACGCAAACTAGAATAAGGAATAAAATTCATGGGCTTTTATTTTGATTATTATTATTTTATTAACTGATAAAGCATTGAGAAAATATGAAATGGGGAAATTAGTCTCCATTATTTCCAGTCTTGTCAGGAGAATATGAACTTATGTTCATTCTTTCCCTTAAAATATAGGCTCTTCAAAGAATTTGAATCATATTGTATTTGTTTTATAAAATATTTCTCATTATGTATCTATTTAAGAAACTTTTAAAGGGACATGTAATATAAGTGACCCAAAAATGTTCTTATAATTTCTTATACAGAATAGTTCTCTTATAGCAGTAATAATAAATCCATAAGTAATTTTTTGAGAATGTTACATGCAAGATAATGCTAAATAATATTGTGAATATCAGTACTGCGTGGCCCCTTTCTCAAAGTATTGAGTGCAACAATTCAACCTTTTGAAAAGCCTTAAAATTAAAACATAGCAAACCTACAAGGAAAATTCTAAGGTAATTTTATTGTAAATAGATATTCTTTAAAAATGATCAATTAAAATCTGTTTCTAATGGAATTCTGGGTCTGTAGATAATAGTGCCCTATTGACCCTAAATCTCTTTTCAAATCTCACCCCTGTTACACTGATACTATAAAAAAGACTAAACTAGAGATGATGGTATTTGTAATCCCAGCACCTGGAGGGCAAAAGCAGAAGTGTCATGTGTTCCAAACTAGCCTGAACTATATAGCAAGACCCTGTTTAAAAACTACAAAAAAAAAAAAAAGTACAAGTAAAATTAGAAATGACTCAAAAGTAGCCTTACTGATAAAAAGAAATACCATGGACAGCAACTTATTCACCGATAACACCACATTACAACAAAAACCTTCACATCAGTATAAACCAGTGGGTGCATAGGGAAGCTCAAGGACCAGGAAAAGGTGGAGCATATGCTCAAGCCACAGACTCCAGGGATAAACAATAAAAGCATGTGTCTGATAGTTGATATTTATTAACACTGGCTATAGGGAAGAAGGCGGAAAATGAGAGGTATTTAAGTCAGTGGCTTTGAAAAGTATTGAACACTGGAAAGAAACATTAAAGACAAAGGATTAAGGCTGGGGCTACAGTTCAGTTGACATGCATGAAGCCCTTTTGATCCCAAAAATCCATAGGTTGTTATATATACATACACACACATATATGTGTTTGTGTGTGTGTGTGTGTGTGTGTGTGTGTGTGTGTGTGTGTGCGAAAACGAAGGATCTTCCAAAAATGTAAAAGAAATTAGGTGTGTGAGTTTTGGCCCATTACCTTGCAGTAGTAGTACTCAGTAAATACTGGCTTCACTCTGCTGTCTACTTCCATACTAGGGACTTGACTCTTCCGGTAAATAAAAAATTAACCAACAACCCTTTACAAAGCTAACAAAAGAAGAAAACTGAAAAGTGTAGCAGTATGCTGCTGTTGCAGTTCAACCATCAAACTGCAGAGGCATTTTCATAGGTGCAAACCCTGCCAGACCTCAACAGAGGGAACCGCTATCATGGTAAGCTCCATACTGGACAGTGGAACCCTGAGCATCATATCTAAGGTGTTTCTATTGATACCTAAGCTCCTTACTTGTTCTACAGATAGCATGTGCAGATTATGAGCAATCAAACATCTTTTACATAAAGCCAACACCTACAGGCAATACAAATTCTAAGGCCTAGGTAACCTTTTCCCAACAGTGCACAAAACAACCATTTTAAATGTAACTAAAGATAAACTTCTGCATCATTTTCCCCTTTCTGTATATGACATTTTAAAAGTTGCTTTATCTCTACAACACAATCTAACACTACACCAGCAAAAACATTTACAAGAGGAACAATTATGAGGCTTGCTAATGCACAGGACCAAATGAAACCAAACATCTCTCAAGATTTTCACAATGTCTTTGAACAGCAGAAAAACATTATCAATGTCCAATTATCTGGAATTCACTCATGACCTTCTGGACTCCTCCAAAGGGCTTTGGATCACTTCTCTGGCTCTGAGCTCTGCAACACACACAATTTGTCCTCCAGGGTCTGCCTGGCTCCCCTGCACCACTGCTGCTGTTCTTGGTGGTAATTTCATGGTATTCACATCTTCAGAATGCTGGGGTCTTCTGCTGCAACTGGGCTGCACTTTTACCAATAGCCTTTCCTGGGCTCTCTTCATGGTGCTAAGCTTTAACTTCTTTGTATGACCCCTTCAATCTGGGCCTTTAACTGCTACTGAGGCTTCACTCTCACAAATAGCCTCTCCTGGGCTCTTTTCATGAGGCCAAACTTCAGTTGCTCTCCATGCCTCTTCATTCCTTTAAAACCAGTACCACCTGGGTGACTCTTATACTACCAAGTTCAGCTGCCAGCATGAGATACAGCCTTAGCCAGTTCTGGAAGACAGTTTCTTCATGCTGATCCTAAGGAAACACTTTCCAGATTTAAGAAAGAGTCTGGTTTCCAAGAAAAACAAGTGATCAGTTCATGTTTGAGTTCAAAGTTTGGTAGAAAGTTCCAAAGACTTCATAATGCAGCAAACATTAGTCCTGATTCTTTTAACAAGTGTTTTTCTCAGCAGCATCACAGGTGATCCTTGTCTGCAGGAAAGGTTCCCTCATGGGGTGGAGTTCTCATCACCATAGCAGCTGTGTCTTATCAGGACAACCTCACGAGTATCTGAACTACTTATAGTCAGGTTTGTATTTAAAAATAATAATAATAATAAAATAAAATAAAGATATAATCTGTGTCCTCTGGGAACTGTCCTGATAGTACTTTACAGAATTCTGAGGCTTGGAATTTTTTTCTCTTCTTCTTTGTTTCCATGTTGGATATAGCTGGCATGATGTCTTGCCATTCTTTGCTTTCTGCCTACCATTTTGGGCACCATTAATAGCAGTATACTGCTGTGTGGCTCATCAAGTAAGACAAGGAGGCAAGTACATAGATCACCATCATGGCAAGTGCCTTACTGGGCAGTGGAACCCTAAGTATCTCATCTCAGGGGTTTTCATTGATACTTAAGCTCCTCAGGCATTCTATTGATAACATGTGCAGATCATGAGCCATCAAATATCTTTTACATAAAGCCAACACCTATAGGCAATACAAATTCCAAGGCCTAGGCAGCCATTTTCCCGACAGTTCACAAAACAACCATTTTAAATAAAACTAAAAATAAGCTTCTACATCAGAAAATATTTCATGTGATGTCTTCTCTACCAAAAGAACAAAAAGGGTCCAAAAGAGTGGGATACTCAAGCATAATCACAGTATTTATTTATAATGTCTCAAAAAGCATTTGAAGATTAGATACAGATATAGACACATAATAAGAAAGTTGGTTAGTAGATAGATGAATGATGGTATACACTGAAATAAAATTGTAAATAAAAAATAAGTGGGATAAAGGCATAATAGAGTAAACTAATTTATATAACTACAGAAACTGAAGCAAACATATGGCTAACTCCATCTCAGAAGAAAGTTAAATTATACCCACAGTGTAATGAATTCCAGTGAAAATTCAATGAATTTTCCTTCAGGAAAATAATCAAGATAATAAGAGTGAGATAAAATATATTCTTGTCTTAGTTTGCTTTGCGTTACAGTGGTAAATCCCTATCCTAAATTAACTAGGGGAGGCAAGGATTGATTTGGCTTGCATGCCCATCATTGAGGGAAGTCTGACAGAAGCCAGGGCAGGAACTCAAAAAGTTTTTCAGACAATAAAGCATTATGAAATGGAGAAGCATTATATGGCACAAATGGATATGGACTCCTCACACGAGCAATATGATGAACCAGAGCCAACTATTTTCAAATGCTAGCCATTTTCCAAGTGTAGGTGCCATTAACTCATCTATTTCAGGAAAACTTTCACATTGGCTCAAATGGCAAATCCCACGGTTGTGTTCTACTTGAAGGACTCACCTGTACAGTGATTCAAAATGACTCATTTCTGAACATTTTGGAGAAAGGATTCTCAAATTGTAATGGGGAATAAATAGAGATAGATAAGGGATAGAGATGCAGAAAATAGTAGATTGTATACATACATACATATATATATATATATATATATATATATATATATATATATATATTAGATTATGGACAGATAGATGATAGATTTACATGATGGTATAATAAAATGGCTCTTGGTAAGGATAACCAAAATCACTATTACTGCTTCACATTATCCTGGTGTTGTTCTTTAATGCCTTTTAATAAACAGGACTGTATACTTGAAAATCTTTACAGAATCAACAGTAAGACTAAATCAAACTATAAAATATTTTGCAATATAAAATATAAATATCTATAATGCCAGTCATCTAATTATTTGTTCAAAATGGTTCAGGTAACAATCCAATCCACTGTGGTGACTGATATATTTATATGATTGATAGATTTATATAATAGACAGTAAAAATGACTACTTCACATGGTAATAACTGGTACAGGAAAAAAAAACAGAAAAAGTGAGTAGGAAACCCAAGAGCAGTTGGGATTTGCATTTCTTAAGTGGTCTGGATTAGATTTCATAAGACACGTGTGTAAAGACTTGCAGGCTCTTCCATAAACAAGTCTGAGAGACCCAAGTTAAAGTCTACTCTTCGACTTGCTGAAGGTACTACCTCAACTTGAGCTGATAAGGAAAATTAAATAGTAGCAAAGTTTAAAATGAGAAAAGTAACCATTTATTTGAATACAATGTCATATGCTTAAACAAAATTCCAGAGTCTTTATAGTACTTATTAGAACATTAGAATTAATACATTGTTTACTACTACTGTACTGACAGGATTAATATGCAAACATTTTTTGACTTTCTACGTAGTGGTGAAAAATAAAATAATTTAAAATGTTTATATAAAAATGGGATGGGAACTTGGTGGGAGAAAAGGTCAGTTGGGCAGTTGGGCAGAAGGTATAAAAGAGGCTAGGTGGATGAGTGTGACCGGGACACATTAGACACGTGTGCGAAACTTCCAATGAATCAATTAGTTTAATATGGCTGTGATACTATAAATACTAAAGAGTGTCTAAGAATATCTCTAACAAAAACACAACATTTTAAGGCAGAAACTTATGTAACTGCTTTATGGAAATGTAAAAAACAAATGGTAAAAGTAGCATGTTCCCTGGGCTAGGTTTGATGGTGTTAAAACAGACAACTTTTTCTCATGGTGATTTAATAGAATCATATTTAAAATGATTAGATATTATCAGAGAAAACGAACAACCATTTCTAATGTTGGACAGTCATCAAAGAGAGCACCGGTCACACAGTCACTTCTACAGACAAAGGTCATACAATAACCCTCTACTCTCAAGGTAATTACATGTTGATGGCTCAGGAATGAGCCCATTACCAGATGTCCGCTGCAGTCCCGATCTTAGCATTATTTGGATATTTCACAGAGCTATCACAGGATATTGGAGCAGAAGGGAGGCAGTGGCCCAGGAAAAACACTGGGACAACATACACAGGGCTGGCCATGGGGTGCTAGTGAGAAAATCAAAGCTAGGCAACAAAGGACATATCAGAATATGTGAGGTGTCAAGGCAGACATCACTGGTAATATATTTAAACCAACTGGGTGGGGTACCTACAACTTTACCAGGTTTTTAAAAAATCAGTTCCAGAAGTGTTGGTGAATTGGCCAGAGCTCCCTCCTTGGAGCTTGTCCTATCCTCTGTCTCCAGGTACCACCTCCTGAGCCCTTACCTGTCCTGTGTCATCAGCAGGACTCAGTCTTCAGTTGCATACAACCCTGGTGGGTTTCAGACTTGTTCTATTTTGCCTCTCTCTCCCACCATGCTCTCTCCCTCTTTCCCTCTCTCTTCCTCTCTCCCTCCTTCTTTTCTCCTTGGTCTCTCACCCTCTGTTCTCTCTCTCTCTCTCTCTCTCTCTCTCTCTCTCTCTCTCTCTCTCTCTCCCCCCTCCCTAGAGAGTCCTGTTTTACCCGACTCAGCTTCCCTCCCCCTTCCCTGTAACTAATAAATGTTTACTAAAACTTGCCAGTGTGTTTAGTGTTTTTAAATAATTCTTTCAATATTATGTAGGTATATATGTACCACATGAGTTTTTAAAGTATAATAACTTGAGATTAAATACATAAAATAATGTTGGACATAATCAGTGATAAAGAGTTCATTCAGGAAGTTCCAAACGGCTTTCTAAGAATCAAGCACATGTTTTTCAGACTTATCATTTGACTCCTGTATTACTGACTTGTCTCATAGCTGCAACAAAATCCCTGATAAAAGCAAGGGATTATTTTGTCTTAAACAGCCCTGGGGATGCAGTCTATCATAGCAAGGAAGGTCCTATCATATCAGGGAAGGTTTAGTGTCAGAAGGATGTGCCTGGTCACATTGTGTCCACAATCAGGAAACAAATGGTAGTAACCGACTCTGCGCAGCGGGCTTACTTCTTTTCGTTCCCACAAGAGCCTACCCCATTCAGTGGGGGCGGTGTCTTCCTACCACAGTTAATCTAATCTAGAAAACCCATTATAAAGGGCCTCTTAGAGGTTCCTTCCTTCCCCTGGTTATTCTAAGTGCCACCAAGTTGACTCTCAAGACTCACCATTAAAACTTCTGACACATAAATGCTCTTCATAGTGAACAATATTTTGTTAATAAAACTCAGAATACCAGAATATAGTGCTATCTAAAGAAAAAATATTTTCAGTGTAAAATTTCTATTATGAGCAAAATTTCTTGAAAAATATTAACTTATTTAAGTGACAAAATGAGTATTTTAAAGTGTCCACTCCCCTCCTGTGAGGATAAAAACAAATTAAGATTACAATATCATAAGGTATTTAGATAGCAATATCCTATGCATGACAGACATCCTCAGTGTCCAACCACCCATGTGTCACCTTTAGCACAGGGTTCAAGTTCAACAATTCATATAAAATTAATTTTTTTACTTAAACAAAATGCTTCTCATGAAAGAAGGGAAAGGCTCATCCCATGCTTTCCAACTTCCACTTAAGAGTCATTAAGATTGGGATTGTTATAGCTTCTAGTGCTTTGATTCTGAAAAGTAGATGGTGAACAGTGCTGACCCAGGGGCATCAATACACACAGAGCAGACATCTGTACAAAGAATATGTCCCTCTCTACCTCCTCTGTAACAGTAATGCCACTATCGAGGGACCTGTTCGCAGGAATGGAGTCTGTGTAGTGCTTAGGCAGTCAAATGCATTCATTGCGTACCTGATAGGCCAGGAGCAATGCTGATCATTGAAGATTCAGCAATAAAACCCAGTGGGTTATCTTTTTCCCTTAGAACACTGGATTTGAGTGAGAAGATCAGTTGAGTGAGAATATCAGAATAGATAACTAGTGTGAAGTATATGAGAGATTTAGGTAAGAGTTGTCTCATTTAGCTTTGGGTGAAAAAGTAAGGGAATCCAGCTAACCCTGGGAACTGATTAGTCTTAAAAGATACATATATAGGAATTTCACTAAGTAAACTAGAAAACATCATTTTAAGGCAAAGAACGGAAAGGCTGGTGAGCACAAAGGGACATTGACACTCTTCTGGACTTCAGGACCACTCATGTGATCTAGTCTAGATACGAATTAGAACGAACTGGGCACTGAAATACCTTTATGCTCTTGATGTTTCCCATCCCTCTGCCTGTCATCTTACCTGTCCGTTCATTTTTCCTGTTTGATGAAAGCATTTGCTTCTGTCAGTATTACTTGTCATGAGATGTGAGTGCATGGCTTTTCTCTTTTAAATATTAACCATTTTCCTTGCAAGCACAAAGCACATTGAGCAGGATTTAGAAAATGAACAATTAGTAGTTTGCACTTAAGCAATATTTTGTTACTGTGAAAACAGCAAATCTGCCTCAGCCTTAGTGCTTATCCTGAGATATTTTGAAGATTGATATGCCATATTTAATAGCTAGTAGGTAATTAATAATTATTAAGTGACTGAAAAAGAAAGACAACGTAAAAACAAAAATGTACCTAGTAGGTGTTTGGTCTTCTTAAGTAAGTAACTCAATGAAACTCTCCCTCCTAGCCTTCTTTGAAGAGTATAGACAAAGGATTCAGCTTACTGCAATGAAGTAAATCAATCTTAACTTGCACACAGAGACAAACACCCCTTCTTGCTAAATGTCCTTCCTATATATTTAAACATACATATACAGAGAGAGACACATATTTGAACAAAATAGGATTATGTCCCATGTAATTTTATAAGCAGCTTTCCATTCTCTGATCACTAAGTTAAATACTTATCACTTTTAAGGACTATAACACGCTTATTTATGGGGTGACATGGCTCATTTGTACTCCTGTGCGAGGCACTTACACTATGTTTAGTACTTTGGGTATTATGAGCAGTGTTGTGGCCAACAAGCTTTGCTTGCTTTTTGCACACTACTGCTGTTATCATCCTGCAATGAGTATATAATGTATATATAGCCTTTGAAGCTTTAAAGTATACTGTACCAGACACTTCCAGAAAAACCTGCTCAATTATTCCTCTCAAGCAGTGTGTCATAGACACTGTTTCTTTAGATCCTTAATTAAGTTCAAGGCTGAGAAGTTAGACTGTGTTTAATGTGTGGTTTTCTGAAAGTATTTACTTTATGGTTTTTAAATCATAAATCAATGTTGAGAAATAATTTCCTACTGAAAGACTCTAAAAATGTTTGTGATTTCGCCTCACAGTTTATGTGATCTCATTTTTTTCATAGAGAATATAAATTTTGTCAGAATTAATCTAGTTGTAAGTCACGGGATACTGGCATATTTTAATTTGTAAAGGATACTCTATTTTAAAATATATTTAATGATCTATCTTTACATCATTATTATTATATAGTGTTCATTAAATAAATATCTATGTTTAGATCTCCTACTACATAAATCATCTTTTTTGCCTACTGATCTATTTTTTCCTAACTATGTCTATATACTTTATTTTACTATGTTGTTATTTATTACCTACTTTACTGTTGTTAATTATTTACCTACTAAATTTCTCTGTACTCAAATTAATAGAATATTTATGTTAGTACAATTGAATCATTCCATCCAGGGTGACTGCAGGTTTCTTTCATACTGAAGCTTCCTCATGTTCTCTTATAGAGGTATTTTTTTTTAATGAAGACATTACATTTCCTAACTTTTGTATATGTATCATGGTTTAAATTTACATTATGAAAGATACCTTTCAGATTATATTTATTAAGTTGTGAATTATTTTCATATATATGTAGATCAAAGAAGCTATTATCATTTATTTATGTTCTACAGGGGTATATTTTATAAATCCCATTCACTATTTTGCTAGATTAAAAATCTTAAATTAAACACAGTAGTGCATGTCTAAAATCCCCGTGCTCTGGATGCTAAGTCTGTAGAATCAGAAAATCAAGGCAATGTTTGGAGATGTAATAAATTGTAGGGCTGGGCTACATGAGTCCATCGCAAATAAACAAACATATAGCATACATACATACATACGTACTTAGATACTTACATTTGGACTTACATACATACTTCATGTATGCATATATGTATATGTATATATATATATATATATATATAATCTTATTGCACTGGCTCTCATTTTTAGAAAATGTCAAGTAACTTAGAAGAACATAATTCATTATTTTAATGAAAATACTTCTCATGTCTCATGTCAATCATAATAGAATTTTCACTTTGGTAATAAAATGATGATTACAATAGGATAAAATACACCAAACATGTAAAATCTATAACTTAAAACAGTAACAAATGACAGCAACGGCAATAGTAAATCTGTAATGGTCACCTTTAGAGAGTGCCAACTCACAGCTATGACCATGGAAAAGATTCACATGTTTATTGCTTCTTTCGCAGATGAGCTACAGATAAGAATGACTAAAGAAGTAATTTTACATGAGAAAATGGAATAGTGATCCTTAGTGACTGGGAAGACAGACAGTAGGGAAGACAGGAAACACAGATAAAAGAATTTGTTGAGTTTTGGTAGCACATTATAGTATTGGTTGTAATGATATATTTCAAAAAAAAAAAAACCTAAAAGACTACAAAAGTTACCAACACATTGATACAATTAAGGAGATAAGCCTGCTTTAAAATCAATTTGTTCATTACAAATTTTTATGTGCATCAAGGCAGTATATTCTATCTCATATAGATACAAATTATCTCAATAATAATAATAATGATAATAAATAAATCCAATTAAGAAAATGCCAAAGGAATGACAGAAAACTGCATTTTCAGTGCCTAAAGAGATAAGAGATCTAACAAACAATTTCAATGCATACTAAGAGATACAGATAAAATACTGATTGAAAGCCTTATTTTGGAATGAGACACAGTGGTAGCACAGGAGTCCATTGATAAATAATGGCTAATCAAGTGAGATTATGAGATACATTCTTCATTAAGTACTATGAAAATTCTTGGTTTATATGTAATATCAAACTACCACATTTCATAAATTTATCAAAAATAGAAGAATGAAATGAGTAACAACGACAAACTCAGTGTCAGGGATACTGATGTCCACAGGACCTGTAAGTCAATGGCATGAAAACACATATTTGCTGTCAAATTTAAATCCAATCAGGAGTACTATGGGCCAGATTCAAAGTCCATTAAAAGTAGACATCTTGGATACAATTGGAACGTTTGAATATTGACTTGGTACTAGAAGAGACTCAGAAATAATATTGAATTATATCAGCTTTAGTAATGGTGCATTGGTGATATGTAACCAATTAAATAATCAACCAACCAATCAAACAAAAACAGCAACATTTTTATAAGAAAAGCATATTGGTTATTTATATATATCAGGTCATCAATTCTAGAGTTTATTTTAACATATTTCCTATCTAGTATACTTAAGATTGTTATTATAATTACTTCATCTTTACAATGCCTGTGATTACTATTTAAAGAAAAGCAGGTAAGAAAGCAGGTAAGAGTGAATGACGATTTAAAGTAAGAGTAAAAGTAGTTCACAAAGAGTGATTCTCAAGGCAGGTATGAGAGTAAACCAATTCTTCAAAGCGGAAGTAAAGGTCAAACAAGACCAGCAAGAAACAGCCCACAGGAAGATAGACACCACTCCAACTAAGAAGAAGATAGCGTTTGAAGGTGAGCAGTCGGGGGAGGAGGGTAGAGAACTCAAACAAGATGCCCTGCAGAACGCTCCTTGTGATCCTTGGATCACAAACCACTGGGACTACTTCCAAAGCTAGCTGTCCAGCCTAGCCTGTCCCACTTGGGTGTTTCAAGTGAAGCATCATGGGAGGAGTGAGAGGTATGGCCTCCTTTCTTTTGGTCATTATAGCAAAAAATATAGCCACCATTTTCTATCGCTAAAATCTTACTTAACTATAAAACCAATTGCTGCAACTTCAGACTTAAAGTGTGTTTAAATTTTTATAAATATGAGAAAAAAGCAAAAATACAAACAACAGCAACAAAAAGACTTTTGAGTTCTGTGTTAGCATCAGAGGCATCCCACAGGACAGGCAACAGGGATCCGACCCCCTCTTTCAACAGAGCCACCGCAGAAGCAAGTTGCTAGCAGACGGGCAGCTGTACCCTGACGAGGTTGACAAACAAGGATGAAATTAGATATCGAAATCCACTTCTTTTAGCTTTACCATGAAACTTTAGTTCCACACAAACAATTCCATTTGATGAAGTTAAAAAAAAAAAATCATACTAAGATGGGTGCCCGCGAAAACAGGACTTTACACATGCTATAGCCTTTGTCCTCACCATTTACTTGATTGGTCCAAATATTTATAGTTCATTGTTATGACTGCCAAAACTGGCAACCACGAGGATTGTTGTCTCAATTAGGACAGTAAACAGATTGTCTCTTTTTTTAATGAAAAAATCTAAAATGTAATACTTCACAGTTTCACATGTTTATTCATCCAAACGAGCTAAAAAATAATGGCGCGACATCTGTTCGGGAAACATTGGTACCTCAAATTTTGGCTGCCTCCCCACCAATTTGGTTCTTGTTTTAAAAAATGAAAAATAGGAGGGGGTACTGTCATCAGAAAAAAATCTTCTGGCGTGTAAAGTAACTTATTTTTCTTGAAATAAGCATCTCATATCTGTTGCTAAGGATACAAAAATTGTGTAACAAAGCGTTACTATGCAGAATGGGGTTGCAGTTCAATTGTTTTAAATGATTCTCTGATCCGCTGTGACTGTTTCACACGGGTACACATGACTCTCCATGTCTCCTTCGTGCTTAACCTATGCAGTTACAGCCGAGGAAAACGGTGAGAACGATCCTGTAGGTGTTGGATTCATCCGCTACGGTTTTGTTTTTCCTGAGGGTTGGAGTGACCCTGGATATAGCGTTAGTGAACAACACCTAGCTAACACTCCATCTAGGTGACAGTGGCATAGTGCTAATAACAGAAGGCAATGCTGCCAGGGGAGAAGTAGAAAGTTCCCCCAGAGAAGCCTCAGGTAAGTGTGAAGAAGCCTCGTTCTTGCTAGAGAGAAAATAAAGAATCAGCTTCGGTAGTCTCTGGCTCAGAAGTTTGTTAACAGATGTAGTACATTAAAATATAAACATGTTTAATTTCGAAGCACTTATTTATGATGCTTATCTAATATACAATTCACTCCAGTGAATTATTATTGACTATATACTTTTAGAACCTAGAAAATCAACTGCTTTAGTATTCACATAAACATTATGATAAAAATATTATTTTTATTTGAAGTGAATACACATGGTAAAGTTGAAGTGAAATAATAAGAATTTTTGAATAAATATGCCATTGATTTCCTTAAAAAAAACTGTTCTATTTCATATGGGTTTTGTACCAGCCTTTTTGATCTGCAAGAAATTAATTATATATATGGTACACACATATATTATCTTCTAATAGACCAGATAACCGTAAATGATAAATTATGGTTAGATTAATATTGTATTTAGATTTATTTATTAAATTCAAACAATATTTTAGTATCTACTATACAAAAACTCACCTGGGGCATCTAAAATACATTACATTAAATTCTTACATGCATTTAAATTTATAGGCAGATGACCACATACTGGAATGACAGAATAAGAAAACCCATATTCTCAAGATCTCACTGTCGTTGGTTGGGGTTCCAGTATGTCATTAATCTCTATGAAGAAGTTGAAAGACAATCTCTTGACACATTTTTGCACCCACAAACCAACCACACTATATTTAGACTAAAATAGATTTTTCTTTGTTTAGGAAGAAATACTAGATGATGCTATATTTACATAATATTTCTCCTCAAATAAATTTAAATCATTTTATCCAAAACTTGCATGTGAAATCATAACCTTTGCACCTCATTCACAACTCCCCACAGGTTATACCTTAGCTCTCTGGCCATAGTTGAGAGTTTAAACCCCATTGTAGGCTAAGAGATTCCACTGATCTTTAGAAGTCATAATATGCCTTTGGGTTTTGTTCTAGATCACTTTGAGCAGAGTAAGTTATCATGGGGGAAACAGTCACGTACAAATGTTATACCTGATTCTAATTTCACACTTAGGATGACTGCCACCCACTACTCAAAAGTATAGCCCCTGAAACAGCAGGACTTAATCTTTGTTTGTTCTGAAATATTCAAACTAGACCTTCGGTCTGGTATTACTGTTCAGGAAATTTTGTTATTTCCAGTAAATGTAACTTCATGAAATTTGCATTTTATGAAAACAGTGTTGTGGAGACATATTATTGTCTCACTTTACCTGCTATTTACTGAAATCAAAGCTTTTAGCCTGGGATCTGTTCTCTGGGACTGTCATAAATCAGCCAGCTACACAGACAGACCCAGGTCAGAGATAAATTCAGGCAGTGAAACTTGCTTATTATTATGGAATATTTTGACGGATATTTATTATTATAGAAACATTTTCTCCTCGGAGCACATCTCATGAGTAGAACAGAATGGTGAAGGTTTTCTCAGAACAGCCACTTGTCAAATATTTCCAGGAGCACCCATCTATTCTGAATACTTTGAACTGTACTACAATCTAACCTGGATGGGTACCTGATAAGCAGTTATTACTACATTATCCTCTTACTTCAGCTACTACTGAAAACCAGAAATAAGCTTTATTGGATATGACTGTTTTTAACACCATATGGGAGGGAAATAACTAAATGAAAATTGCTCACGTAGATGTGATGAGACTGGAGGGAGGCAGTGTTTCTTGACATGTGGCATGTCACTCAGGAAAGTAAAAGGCCCATCAAATCCAAAATGCCAGCTTGGATATTCCCTTGCCTCCCACTTCGCGAACAGACATACCACATGGCGTAAAATGCGGCAACCTTTCCTAAAAATGCCACTTGGATGGGTCCTCTGTGGTGAGTGTACAGCAACTCTTGTTCCGTCTCTTGAGTCTGTCGGTTCAAGAGGAAGGATCCAACAAACAGCACTGGCTAAATGTTGCCCTCAGATGTTTGGCATGAATCATCTGCGAGGATACTGGAACCTTTGGCTGTTTCACACCAATGAAAGAAATTATGCTACTTAAAAAATTCGTCAGAACAAATGCTACACTGACATACTCAGCTTTTTGTAAAAGTATCACAGAATATCTGTTCTTTTAGAGACTGTGCTATGAAGCCAGATTTACTCCTAGAGTATTTATTAGAGCTTCCCTGTCTTGGCAAGTGTAGAAATGATCTTAAAATTGTATTTATTTTCCATGAAGTCAATCAGAAACTGAATCTCCACACATATTTCAAAATAGCCATTTTCTATACATCTTTATATCAGATAAGAACTAATAATGTGAATATGTGAATGTATATATATATATATATATATATACATCTCAACTTTATGTGCTTTATGTGTTCATGTGTTTTACAATTTTGTTAAAATTATGATTGCCAATAAAGTGTTTAATTGTCATTATGCTACAACACCAAATACATTGAAAAATTTACAGAAAAGTACATATGAAAGTAACATGTAACATATTCTTCTATTATTTATTTTTCTCTACAGAGTGGTAATTAATTCTCAGGAAACAAAATGTAATTTGTAAAAAAAAAAATAATATTAAGAGACGAGCCAATGAAATGAGCTGTGTAGGCGGCACTCTTGCTAATTCTGCAGTGTGAAAAAGCCTGCACAATTAGATGGCAGATTGTCACACAGGTCCCCAGCAAGAGGGGCAAACTGATACTGCAGGCGGCCAGAACAACATAATTAATGTAGAATTCCAACTTTATAGTAATGGAGTAATAAGTTAATTAAAATCAAGAGCAACCGAACTTTCTATTTACACCAGTTCAGGCAGCCCAAGAGGAGAGGAACCCTACTTTAGGGACATATGTGACTCTTTGAGCTTCTGTCATCCAGGTGCCGTTTCTGACGCAGCACATGTGCACTAACAGTTGGCAAGGAAGGAAAAGATTACTGTCGATGCATGTGCAGATAGTCTCTCTAATGATGGAAAATATGTCTGCAAAGAAAGCACGCTTCTGTGTAAAATAAAAATTCATTACTTTCTGTTCCTTCCTAGGTTCTGAATATGATTTTAAGAATGCTTCTGCAAATGACAATATATACTCTTTCTTATAATATACATAAAATAGATTTAGTGATTTGTAACTGATGGAGCTATATATGTAAATTTGGAAGACATCTTAAAAATGTGTTATCCATCTTAACTAACTATACTATGTAGAGGCTATCTGCCAAAGCACAAGGATTGATTAAGTATCAAATAGCATATATGATTCTAGATTGCTGGGTAAGGTATTTTCCTGATACCTTATGCCACTCGGTAAAACGATATTTCTGCAAACTGACAGTACCAAAAAGAAAATATTCAAAATATCCTGGTTTGGGAAATTGGCAAAGTATTTGTCCCCAAAGATACTCTTATCAGAATCATTTCCCTTCCTTTATTGATTGCTGCTCAGCTAATCTTCATCTGGATCCAGATCAGAGTCAATATTCGTGGACAGTCGGAGATAAAAGAAAGCATAGAAAGCCAGCAGGAGGGCCAGTATAGCTGCAAGCAGGAGGCCGACTTCCTGGAGAAGAGAAAACAGGAGACTTGAGCTGATGAAGAGAGCTCGGTTTCATCAGATACAATAACAATATTACTTTATGGTGTGGGATAAATAATGGCAACTCAGTAACTGTTAATAAGGAAGACAATATTTACTGTGATAACAAATATATAAGTGAGTGAGGCATTTCTATTAAGATTTTTCTGGTGTTAGAAGTTAATTTTATTGTTTTAATATATTTTCTTAACTTTGTCATCAAAAATTTAAGTGCAATCCATGTAGTTTGTGCTTATATATTCCATTTTGTCTCTGACTGAGTACATGTAACTGTTTTTAAGTATTATGTCATTTATCAGTGATGGGATTTACCAGAAGATATTTTAAAAATTATCACTCTATTTTCTATTGGGAATAAATGCCTATGATAGTTGGTTCCTACACATAGATCTTATACAAATATAGTCATTCATACTCATTTTTTGATATTATAATCTAATTATAAAATGTCTTCCTTCCCTTCCCTCCTCCCAAACTATATACCCCTCCCTGCTATCCTCCAAATTCCTGGCCTCTTTGTTACTAATTGTTACTAAACTTTGTTTCTTTTTTCTAGTCTTTGTGCCCTCCCACCCACACTTTTCTATTTGTTTTGAGACAAGTTGGCCTCTGATGTGTTACGGGACTGAGATTGGCCCACACCTCCTGCTCTTCCCACCTGAGAATCCAGCTGCAGTGCTGGACATACAAAGACACACATTCTACTTTTTAAAACTAAACTCTGTAACTTACACAGTGGGGAACAAAAGTAATGAAGAGTGAGCCAGTGTTGATTTATTCACAGCTCCAAAGACAGGGACTTACACTAGCTTTGGTATTCTGATGTTGATTATACTAATCATTCACATAATGGATAAAATTTAATATATGTTAAAATCCTATTTTCTTTCGAAAATATCTGTGTGTGTTTGTGTGCGTGTGCACTTGTTTTGTAAAATAACTTTCTCAATATTAACATGTTATTTGACTGCAAAGAACAAAGAGTAGAGTCCAGTTTAGGGACAAAAAGCTCTAAAATACCCTACTGATTTTCAGTTTTGTATCAAACCCCTAACCTGGCATTGTTTTGTGAGGAAGAAATTCATTTACATTCATATGAATACATTTTACATTTTGTATGAATGTAAAATAAATAATTCAACATGTGCCACCTAGTAAAATTTAAAAAACATTGAAATGAATTTGACATATAATCAACATAAGATTTCAGGTGAATGTTGAAACTACAAACAGACGTTTTACACAGATTTTCAGTGTCGTGATTATACTTACTTAGATATCCAAAGTATGAAAATCAAAGTTAATAGAAAGCACGGGGTGGAAAAGTGTGTCAACAATTTTTTGTGGGACTTGATCTTTTAAATCCAACATATCAATGCAATGGCAGGTGAAGGTGGGATTTTCTGTTACAGCTGGAATGCTTTGGCATCTCGAAAGGGCTCGGCGACATCAGACAGGTTTCATTTATTTTCTCGTGCCCACAGCTGTGCCTCCAGACCCATCTGGTTACATGCCTCCTGATTTTAAGAGGGTGTAATAACCAAGCAACACAACTGCAAACCCCATCTGCTTTGTAGGGTGGACAACACGACCGCCCAGTAGTAGCCATCACTCACCTAAGCTCGGTGAAAGGATCGACGTTTCTCATTCTTGGTTCAAGACTACATTTCTCATCTTACTGATTATCAATCTTAATTACTGCTTTTCCTTTCGATGTCCCTAAGGTGACCTGTCATTCCCACCTTAAATATATTCTGGATACTCAGCGGTAGAAAGTAGAGAATTTGCATAGAAAGACCCTGTCCTGCAACGCTGTCTGAACAGCATATGCTATGCATGTGATTTCAAAAGCACTAGTGGGCCATGCCACAAACACATCTCTTCAAAATGCCTTTTGGTGGAGGCAGATACCATGGAGGGTGACTGTTTTGAAGTTTCATGCCATGATCACATCTAGAAATGAAACTTTCGGGATGCTGAAGGCTGTGATTATAACCTTAGACACCTGTAGGCACATGATTCCCTTTCCATGGTTTGGCAGCTGTTCAGGTTTAAACCAGAAATAACAAAAAGAACAAACAGCATTTCAAGCTGTTCATCCCAAAGGGATGCTGGCAGGATCTGCTTGACACTGAATATTTTAATATGTGGAGAAGCTAAGTTTTCTATCCTTATTCCTTTGTGATAACTATGTTTTTCTAATAGATCTTTAAAAATAGCAAATGTAGATTTGTTTCCTCCTACATGTTAGGAAACACAGGTATCTGCATTCTGTAACAATTTTAGTGTTGTGTACAAAATGTGTCTCTGCATCTCGATGTGTTTCCCATGCTTTCTCTTTGGCTCATTTTCTTCTGCTTGTTTTTGCCCTATTCTAGCTTGTTTGTTTTTGTTTTGTTGTATCTTATTTTATTATTATTCTTTAGATGCCTGTTTGGTTTCTAATGAGACAGAAAGAGTGTGGATTTGGATGAGAGAGGAGGTGGGGTAGGAACTCAGAAGGGTTGGGGGAGGGGAAAACATAACCAGAATATACTGTATAAAGATCATTTTCAATGAAAACAAATTAAAAAAATAATTTTTGTGATAGAAAATGAATCTAGTTGAAAAGCAACCAAATAGGAAAGCTGCATGAGGAAAACCTTTTCAGTGTTACACGTGGCATTATTTCATCTGAGGTTATGATACCAATTCACACGTATAAAGCATAAGAAATAAGAGTGGCTTCTAAATTAGAAATTAATTCTATTTAACATGAAATATCCATATGTTAGGCTGAACCCATTCCTCCAAAGCATTTTCTATGACTCAGTTGTATGTTTGCAACAAGGCACCGGAAGCCTGAGAGGGTACATGCCCCGATGCACAGCTCTTCCCATCCCAAGGCCCGTGCACATGGTGGGACATGGTAATTCAATCTGGAGGTGATTTCCTGTACACTCTGCTCAAGACAATCATGTCTTACTCATCTCTTTCCAGCGGTTCTATAATATTGTAATAGCTTACAGTGGTTTCTAAGTAAAACTGGATCGAATGATGCCATACGACTTTCAGAGAAAGCACATTAAATGCGTGTGATGGTGTCAAGACTTTAAATCACTAATATCCATATTATTACCTCCACAGGAAACCCAGGAGCACTTTGTATCATAATGACTACACAACACAAGAACAGCTGAAGTTAGGAAGGCTCTGACAGACATTCATGGGAAGTCTTATTTACACAAACTAGACATGGCTAATTTGGGGTTTTCTTTTCCGTTTAATAGTCACAGATGCCTTACACATGGTAAGTTCTATGCTCTCTATTCTCCCTGTACTATTTAGCTCTACTGACAGCTCTGAGGTGAATGACACAGTCTCCAGATACAAATGCAGCTTCTTAGATTTAGTCAGATCACCAGCGCCAATGGCAAGGGTCACAAGGGATGTGACCTCAGGCCTTTTACTGCATACTCAGTTTAATTCTTTTTCTATTCCGTGCACCTGTTCATATTTCCTGTAGATCTACATTATGTGACAAGTATAACTGTGACTCACTCTGAAGTAGTAAAGTAGTAACATAATATGACATTATGGTCATCCCGTACCAACTGGATAAGAGTCAAATGTGTTTGATGTTCATTAGTCCTCAGTTGCTTCTCTGACATTATCAATATGGATAAAATCACTCACCAGGGAAATTAAAAGGCATTAAAAGACAATTGCTGAAGGAAACTCTGTTATTTAAAATCCTATGGCAAAATGACAAGGCAATCAAAGTTTGACAAGGCAAACTAATTAGTATGCTAGATTTGAAAGGCATGCACCTTCATGGTTCTGATTCTTAAAAGTTTCATATCATAGTAATGGCCTCTGCGCACACATTTTTATGCAAAGAAAATCAGTTAAAGTCTTTGTTTCTCAATGCTTACCAATCAGAATAATATACAAGATTATTAAAATAGATCTATATTCTAATATTAGACATTCCAGAGCATGCTTTATATTGTAAAAGAAAGCTAGGAAAAAAGGAATTCTTCATAGTTTTAAAAACAGATATTAACTAACAACACTGTGCACTAGACTTTAACTGTTATTTCCTCCAAGCAAAACCAAACCAAGAGTGTAAGAACAAATTACATAAGAGGTGTGCATAAATATGTATTTGATTGGCTGTTTTATTTCACAAATCTTAATGTATAACTATTCATTAAACTATGCTGGAAATATATGTTGTCACACTAATACTTCCTTTTAAAACCCCTAGTATGTTGTGAAACAGAAAAGCAATATTAACTATTTCCTTGGAGGACAATGTTTAAATTGTTCCAATTGTAAGAGTCAATCACTATGTGACCAGTCAGCAAATAAAAGCCAAGCATTGCTACTTAAAAATCCAGTCCATAGAAATGTTTTTTTTTTCATTTTACAAATTAATGCAATTTCATGTGCATTAGAAAAAAAAAAGACAAATCGCTTTTTTAAACAAAAAACAAAAGATTTTTTTCCTTAAAACTTCCCACAAAGCATCAGCTGAGGAGAAGGTGTTCAGAAGACAGCACATCACACAGCAAAGCATGATCAGAATCAGCAATCAGAGGCAAAAGGAAGGCAGTGTTTCATGATCATAATAGCAAGTTCTGGAAGATAACCAAATACATCATCTGGCGGTTCAACAGCTGTTACAGCTTGCTGGTAATACCTTGGCATTTGTTACAAGCTATAACTTAGAAAAATTGATTTTTTATCTGCCAGATGAAAACCCAAATCTTCTTTTCACAGTTTAATATTTAAATAAAATATTTGCATCGGTCATTTTTACTTTACACATTTGGTAGTATTGGTTCCAAATGGATTTTCCTACATAGCTTGCTTCATTCTAAATACTTGGTAAATATTAGGCATGAATAATAATAAAATAAATGTAGTTTTGCTAGCACACTGAACTAATATCTGTTGACAGCATTCTCAGTTGCACTTATCCTTCATAAGCAGATAAACACTGGTTTGTCAAAAGGACAGGTTTGAGAATGTCATTAGAATTTCATTATATAGAGTACCGAGACGATAAAAAGACAGTAAATTACAACAGTAACATAAATAACTATATAGTGAAATTTATTGAAAGTCAAAGGATCTGACTAAGGCTACATACATAACTGAAATGTTTGAGTAATAGTTATAATAGATAGAATAGTAACTTTAGGAATGACTTATTTTCTATGTAGTGTATATACCATATACTTTTAATTATAACTGCTTTAATTTGAGAGTCCTCAGAATTTCAAGATAGTACACATGCTTTCCAATGAGAAAGTTATTTACAGAACCTTCACTTTTGATACTTTATTGGGATTAAACTAGCTTACAATGTTCAAAATTCAACATTTATACAATTCGGTTGTGTAAAATGAACTGGCATACATACATCAAATTATAACTTTATCAAACAGAAGTATACCTTTATGCCTATTGCTGTTTTCTTTGCTTCTGCTTTTAATTTGGTTGCTCGTAAAATAGGTTTGGTCTTTTTATAGTCCTGTTTACCTAGAAAGAAACAGTTTCAGACAGTGAGTTATGCTTATATATAATTCAAATTTCACAGTCACATATGGAATGTTGAAGAATGTTATCATAAAGTAAAGCAAGGACAGAGAAACACATGGACATCCACATTGGAGATTACCATAAACATTACTCAAAGGTCAATATCTCTTTTTACTCTTTCAGAAGAAGACTCTGGCAGATGCCTTGATTTGATGTGCAAAGAATGTCCAAACAAGATTATAACTTTCACTTTATAGAGAATAAGATATTCACAGTAAGTGTATATCTTCTGGAAATAAAGGCACTAATAAATGAATATGTATATTCATTTAGATATATAATTTTATGATTATACACAATCATATTTATATGATTATATTAAGTTAACTTTTTTATCAATTAAAAATGACTCCTGATAAATTTATTATATTGTGGATACATTAAATATTCAAGTGAAAAATTAAAAAATACTCCATTGTTTTGCTCCGAGACTAAAAGAGAAATCTATAAGCAGTTGACTTTCAGTTTCCTAAATTCATTAGGAAAAAAAAATACGTCTTTAACTTCTGTTCCTTTCACCAGAGGACAGAACAGACATGACTAAGTAAAACAGAGATAGCAACATTTAGATATGACACTCAATATTCTTTACCGCATTTCACAGCCAAAAAAAAAAGCAACACTGAGTTAGTGTCACAAAATTTCTAGTTTTGGTGTACCATCTGGCGACCCCACTGCCGAGCTACCAAAGAAGCATTACTCCACCTCAGGAAAGTAAAGAGTAGATTTTATAGCAAAACGATTATCAAGACTCATGTATATTTTTTAAAAATACTCTTAAAGGAAGCGAGTAGAAGTCTTTAGAACAAAATTATAACCAATGATTCTGAGCGGTGGTTAACGTGACTACACAGCTTATCCCGAATCCTCTCTCTGCTTTCTTATTCTCTCCTCACCCCTTTCCTCCCAGTGCTCAGTGTCCAGAGCTGATCCACACATGTCCCTTATCTGAATGATACAATGCCTCGATCCAAATTTCCACAACTTCCTCACCCTCAAATAAATCTGAAAGCAACTGATCTAAAGGGTGCATCATAAAAATTTGATGTGAAATAAATATGCTTCCTAATGTGTCTGCTAATGATCCAAAAGCACCTTTAGACTTCCATATAGATTTTTAGAAACAGAAATGGCAGGGAAGTGAGGTAAATGGCCGGTGGGTGATGGAGAAGTGCTACAGCTGAGTTCATTAGACGCCTGCAAGTGGTTCCCCCGCTGCAGGGCGGTGAGTTAGCTCTGAAAGCAGGAGTGTGTGTTTCCCCCACTGCAGGGCTGTCACTCTGCATCTCCCAGCAGAATCTTAAGGAGTATCATTTGTTGATGGGGTTTAATGATGCAGAAAGGAGTCCATTGTAAAAAATGTGTATCAGATGTTCTAAATTGTGGAATAAATAGTTTGCAGAAAAACATGACTCTGACCCACTTTAAATTAGCTACATTTAATTATGCTGGAAAGAAAAAAGAGGAAAAAAACTTGACAAGTGTTCATTCTGACTTCACATCTCAAGTTATTCTTGTCATTACTCTTGCTGTGCTATAAACAGTTCAGAACAATGAAAACGGTGATACAACCTCTCCACTCAGGGTTACCAAGTATGTTTCTGATGAAAATATGAAAATGAATAAAGATCGCAGCTATAAACAGAAAGGAAAACAGTCTTGTCGTGATGTGTCTTATATGCAAAATAAAAATGAGAAAAATAAGTATGAATGATGGTTTTAAATGACATGATTCATAGATGATATCCATTATTTTACATAATGTTTTGCCATAACACACATCAGATAGGTACCGTAGTCAATGTAACATTAAGAATTTACCATTCAACTCCTAGAGCCATAAAAACAGTGGTTAAGTTACTCTAGTTCACTTATAGTCTTTTACAGAACAAAACATCTACCATTGAGGTGGATACAAATATCTAAAAGTGTATTTATAATGGATGTTATTAAATTCAGGCTACAGCTGGCATGTTTTCAAACAGTGCATCTGACGTTAATTTCCCATCACCTTCCAGGCCGTGATATGCAACACAATAGACTGCACAATGTGGTTTACCGTGAGAACACTCACAGGACATCTACTAAGTTCTTGAAACTCAAACTTAGAAGAAAAGTTTAACTTTTAACGATTTGTTAAAGGCTAAAGGTTTCTGAGAAATCTTTAACGCTTGAATTTTTATTTTTTTCACAGTATCTTGTTATGTAGACCATGCTGGCCTTGAACTTGAGGCAACAATCCTCTTCCATTTCCCTTCCAAATGCTATAGTTAAAGACATGGTAGCCACATGTACACAAAATGTAGATTTTTGTAGCTTCAAGACAGAAACCTATGCCTACATGGCTATAAAAAATGTAATGCACATAAGTTTCTACATCCTTGTATTTCGAGTACTTATATTTAGTTACCCTCACCAGATAATCTAGATTTTTATTTGTAAAGTATTAAACTTGCATTCGATTTTGGATATGTCACTAATGCAATAGGGGTGGCTAATGTAGCTCAGAGATTACGGCTGTGTTTAGAGTGCACAAGATTCTGGATTCACTCTCCAAGCACCTATAACACACAGGAAATGCAAATAAATGACCACAGTATTTCCTAAACAGTTGCTTAAGTTGTATACAGGGAACAATTAACTGATAATTCAAAGCCAAAGAAGATAATCACACTGATATTTGATTTAGCACAAGTTTTCCTACTTCTAGGTATAGGTTGCCAACAGATTATATATATATATATATATATATATATATATATATATATATATATATATATATATATATATATATATGTATATATATCATATATATTTATCACATTTGTGGAAGAAGCCAATCTGGGTCCTCAGTCATCTGCTCTGCTATGATTTGATATGAAATACACTAGAGACTTAGCTCTCAGATGGTTGTGCGATTTGGGGAGATGATGAACACTTTGGGAGATTGGATACACCTGAAGGAAGGAAGTCACTGAAGACAAGCTTTCTAAGGTGGGAACTGGTCCCTAGACCCTTGTCCTTTGATTTCTCTCAGCTAGTAGGTGAGTAAGCCTCTGACACATGCTCCTGCTGTCGTGATACAGCTCATCACAGGCTTGAAATAAAAATAGAATAAAATAAACAAACTATAGACCACAACATTCAACACCATGAGGCGAAATAAATTCTTCCTTCCTAAGATACATTTTCAGTTATTTCAAAATACTATAAGCAGTTCTAACATAATCTGCATTATTTCTGTACAGACAATAATAATTATATAATAATTTCCTTCCCGACTCTATTTCTTATCAACTGTCTTATGCTCCATTTCTCCAGCATAATTCCGATTCTCTTTTAAAATTGTTTTCTTCACTTATTTATTGTGTGTGTGTGAACATGAGGTACAGTGCATGTGTGGGGCCCAGAGGAGAGTTTCGGAGAGTCAATTCTTTTATTCCAACACGTTGATCTCAGGGATCGAACTCAAGGCTCTAGGTTTGGTGACAAATATCTTTCTCCATGAGCCATCTTGTCTGTCCCTATTATACTATTTTAAAATCATGTGTGTGATGTGCATGTGTGCATGGATGAATTTAGATTCTGTGGGAGAAAACACGGTATTGGTCTAAATCTTACTTATTTTGCTTAACATGATAATCTTTAGCTCCATCCCTTTTACTACAAAGGACGTAATTTCATTATTTATGTTTAAAAATATGTCTACTGGTGCAACAGCGGCATAAACGTTAAATGTTATGGGAGTCACCAATCACTTTCTGCATGGATCTAAAACGAACTCCTTTAGGTAGAACCAGTATCTGGCACTATTAATGGAGCCAAGAACGTGTGGTTAAATAGGTCATAGGCCTTTGGGGAGAAGCTAGTGCTACTTTTCTGCTAAGTGGACATAGTATTAAAACAACTCCTAATGGGTTTTTGCTACATCTATTCACTCTCATCATAGAGGTTTCTTCCTGTACTAGATGACACTTAACATAAAGACCCTCAAGACTGGCCAAGGTGCAGAAAATAGGGAACTGTGGATACCAACAAAACCTGGAAATTGGGTAGGAAGGGAGATGAGGCTGGAGAGGGCGGATCTGAGAGAAGGTAAGGGTGTAAATATGATCAAAATATTCTGTATGAAATTATCAAAGAATTAATAAAATATTTCTGAATATTCATTTTATATGTTTGGTAACTTTAAAATATAGAGAAGAACAAGTGCTTTCCCTTAAAAGAACCACATATTTAAATAAATATAAAACACATGCACTAAAATACAAACATAAAATATTTTTAGTCAAAATGATAAATTTTAATACTATACTAGTTATCAATAATCACTCCTCACATCATATTGTTTTAGGAAAGGAAATAGTAACTTATGAATCACTAGAACAATATAAACTCTATCTGTAAGAAATTGTTTCATATTTAAAGTAGTATGTGCTTTTAATATTGCATAGCTTTAAATAGGAATTTCCTTAGTTTAGTAAAAACAAGCAAAAAACCAGACAACTGCCTTTGGCTCAACCCTATTCCGTCCTTTACCCTTAGCCGGAGAGGAGACTGTGTCTTTGCTCTTTGTTGAGAGTTTTGCTCAGGTTCATTACCGTGTGAATATCTAGTTACTGCTTTATAAATGGTCATCTTTTTAGAAGCACGCTGTTTTTTTCTTTCAATGTCGCATTGGCCGTATTCATTATCATCATGTGGCAGCACTGCTCTCCCTCTGCCTTGGCTGCTTTAGACATTAACGCTCTGTATTTTCTGAATACGGCATAAGCTGCTTATGACTACATTATGCTATCAAACAAGCACATGCAGAAAAGCTTCCTAAACTGTTATTCTTGCGATGAAAATACAGCTGGTTCTGCTTCAAAGACACATCCTTTCACCTGCAAATGGACTTGCTCCTACACTTATTTCTCAATTCATTGTCTTTTATTTGTGTCTGCAAATCTTTAATTGCCTTTAATTAGAAAAAAAGTAAATTCAGTGCTTTAATCTTTCAAATACATTCAATCATAATTCTGACTGGGATGAATACCAAGTTCTATTCACTGTCTGATCTCTATAACAAAGATATATAATTTATTGTCCATTTATATAGACCACACCAATTAAGATACAATAGAAAAGAAGAGTGATAAGACTCAAAATATTTGAAAAGAAAAATTTGCAATCTAAATTTAATTACTCAAATGAATTATTGGAAAATGAGTTATTTGCAGCATGCCCAAAGCACTGACAAATAATATTTGCTAATCAACAGTAAAGACTTTTATCTTGCTTTCAATATTTTTAGAATAATTTTCAACTGCTTCAAATCCCTCTTCCCTCACTCAAAAATCAAAAATATTTTATAATCTCTTCTTGTCCTACCAGAATGAAATATAAAACAAAAAGACAATTTGTTACATAATTTCCTAACTGCCATACAAAATTTTACTGTATTACATACTACATGTAATGGCAGAAGCTTCATTACAAACCCAAACTCAACAGCCTTTCTCGCGGCATCTACAGGAAACTCCAGTGGATATTTCAGTAAACAGTTGCCATCTTGATGTCTTAAAGATAAAACTTCAAATACTCATAAGAAAATATGTATTTAAAATAATAATCAAGTTAGTAAAATTTTTAAATAACAAGAGACAATTAGAAAAATTAATCTATGATCTATTATATAATTAATCTATTAATATAATCTATTAATCTATGAAGTTTAGCTATTGCCAGTCACATAAAATGATAATACTTTCTTCCTAAAAGATAAAGGTAAGATAATTATAATAATATTTCAAAAAGTATTTTTCCAAAATCATACAGATATCTGGATTGTACCAAGCAACCTGGTAAATAAATCCCTAAACATGTATATCTCACACCAAACTTTTATTTTAATACAGTTATAGATATAATTCAAACAAACAATTTTCAGTGCTGGTCTGAACATACTGACACTAGTCATACAGTACGAAGGTCACATCATCATTTAACACCATATAAATAAGCTAGCACTGAGTTTAATGTTACTAAAGGAAAACAAGAGAAATGGCTAGACATGGGAAAAGTCAAAAATTTCACAATAGCTATATAATGCCTTTTTGCAAGTTTCTAAGTCAAGGAAATATCTAAGCAGACAATGAGAACAACAAAAGACAGGCCAAGGTAGAGGGGAAAGGCCCAAAAATGTCAAGCCTTCACAAAGAACTACAGGGAACTAATAAACGCTGGGAGCAGGAGGAATGTACTTCTCCAGGAAAGAGAACACCAATTGTTTATCCAGTACTAATGGTCAGTCCTGAAAACACACATACAAGTAGCATTACAGACTGAGCAGGTTGAGAAATTTATATGCACATGCATTATACACACACACACACACACACACACACACACATATGACTATAATAATAATTAATGAAAAAAAAAGACCATGAATTTGAAAGAGAGCAAAGAAGGATATATGGGAGGGTTTATACAGAGGAAAAGGAAGGGAGAAATACTGTGATTATATTATAATCTCAAAAATAAAAATTTAAGATATTTAGGCAAATCTTTATTTGTACCTTCTGTAAAATCATTATAGATATGAATAAAAATAAGAGCCTTCAAGAATATTAAAATCTAATAGATATAAATAATAACTACATATGGGAAATAAGAACAGTCAATATGAATCAAAAAGTTGATAACCATTAAATTTCATTAAATCCAATATGGCAGAAAAAAAACAGGAAATAAAAATATCCTAAGAAAGAAATTCAATTTTTAAACACTTATTAATGAAAAGATATAGTTCAAATATTTCAGAGATGTAGAATATGGTATGAACTAGTAATGAAATTTAACTTGAAATAATACAAAATCAAACTGGAGAAATAAAGAATTTTCATTTATTATAAATGTTATAGATCAAATTTGTCCAAAAATAAAGATTTGAGAGCTATCTATAAAAATATAAAATCAAATCCTTAAAGTCCAGGTAAAAATGAAGAGTGAGAAACATACTGGAGAATTAAAAGCTAGAAGAGGAATTAACCAATATTACTTTACAACAAAACAGCTCAGAAAAAAAAAAACTTTTCAAATACATTTTTATATCATTATATGAGAAATTGGGTAATAAAATAAAAGTAAACATTAATTTTCAAATATTAAGCAACAAAATGGATAGACATGAATTATAAAAACAGAAAATGTCATGAAAAGGAACTGAAAGCAATTCCACTAAAATCAGGAACAAGGCAAGGTTGTCTTCTCTCTCCATACCTATTTAATATATTACTTGAAGTTTTAGGCAGAGCAATAAGACAACAGAAGAAGATCAAGGGGATGCAGATTGGAAAGGAAGAAGTCAAAGTATCCTTATTCACAGATGATATGATAGCTTATATAAATGACTTGAAAATATCTACCAGGCAACTCCTATGGCTGGATCAACTACAAGATCAACTTTAAAAAAATCAGTATAGCCCTCCTATATACAAAAGACATATGAACTGAGAAAGAAATCAGGGAAACAACACCCTTCACAATAGCCACAAACAACATAAAATATCTTGGGGTGACTCTGACCAAGCAAGTGAAAGACTTGTTTGACAAAAACTTTAAGTCTTTTAAGAAAGAAATTGAAGAAGATCTCAGAAGATGGAAAGATCTCCCACGCTCCTGGATCGGTAGAATTGACATAGTAAAAAGGGCCATCCTACCCAAAGTAGTCTACAGAGTAAAGGCAATCCCTACCAAAATCCCAACGCAATTTTTACAGACCTCAAAAGGACAATACTCAACTTCATATGGAAGAATAAAAACCCCAGATAGCTAAAATAATACTGAAAAATAAAAGAACTTCTGGAGGTATCACTATTCCTGATCTCAAGTTTTACTACAGAGCTATAGTAACAAAAACTGCATGGTATTGGCATAAAAACAGACATGTTGATCAATGGAACTGAACCGAAGGTCCAGACATAAATCCATACACTTATGGATAACCTGATCATTGATAAAGAAGCCAAAAATACACACTGGGAAAAAAGAAAGCATCTTCAACAAATCGTGATGTTCCAAACCATGTCTGCATGTAGAAGAATGAAAATAGACCCATATTTGTCACCCTGCACAAAACTCAAGTCCAAGTGGTTCAAGGACTTCAATATAAAACCAGAAACACTGAACCTGATATAAGAGAAAGTGGGGAAGAGACTTGAATACACTGGCACAGGAGACAACTTCCTGAACAGAACAGAGATGTCAATGTCAGGCATTAATATCAACAATTAACAAATGGGACCTCACAAAACAGGAAAGCTTCTGTAGGGCAAAAGATACATTCAATAAGACAAAACAGCAGCTCACAGAATGGGAAAAGATTTTTACCAACTCCACTTCTAACAGAGCATAATACCAAAATATATAAAGAACTCAAGAAACTAGACATCAACAAAACAAATAAATAATAATCAAAAATTCCACAAATAAGCAAAAAATCTAAGATCTAAGCAAAGAATTTTCAAAAGAGGACTCTCGAATGGCTGAGAAAAACTTAAAAGAAATATTCTACATCCTTAGCCATCAGGGAAAAGCAAATCAAAACTACTTGGAGATTCCATCTTCCACCTGTCAGAATGGCTAAGATCAGTAACAGAAATAACAGCTCATGTTGGTGAGAATGTGGAGCATGATGAACACTCCTTCACTGATGGAGTGCAAATCTGGACAGCCACTATGGAAATCAATATGGCGACTCCTCAGGAAATTGGAACTCAACCTAGATCAAGACTCAGCCATTCCTCCTGGGCATATACCCAAAGGAGGTACCATCCTACCAGAAGGACACTTACTCAACTATGTTCATTGCAGCTTTATTCATAATAGCCAGAAACTGGAAGCAACCTAGATTCCCCTCCACTAAAGAATGGATAAAGAAATTGTAGTACATTTAGTAGTGGTAAATTGTAGTACATTGTAGTACAATGGAATATTATTCAGCTATTTAAAAAGTGACTACATGAATTTTGTAGGTAAGTGAATGGAACTAGAAAAAAATCATTCTTAGTGAGATAAACCAGTCCTAGAAAGACAAACATGGGATGTACTCAATTATTTGTAGTTATTAATCAAAGGACAACAGACCCAGAGAGATTAAGCAACAAGGAGGACCTCAGTGGGAACACAGGGATCTCTCTGGTAAAGGAGAATTAGAACAGATGGTGCAGGTGGGCTGGGAACATCAAGATGGGATATTCACGGTGGTACTGGTGACTGTAAGGAAAGAAATACAGACTGAGCTGCCACAGGGTTTCTCTCAGTTTCCACGTGATATCTGATAACACCTTAAGAAACATCAATGAGGCACACACGAGATGCCAGGCAGCGCAGAGCCTCCTGAACCTTTCTTCTTTACATACCACTGGGTTTAGTTTAGTTTGTTAAACAAGCAGAAAATGGACTGGCATTGTATGTAGTGAAGTTTAAAGTAACAACCACTTGCATTAAAAAGAATCATCCCAACTAAAAACTACAAAATAGCTCAAAAACTATAAAAACAACAAATTAAGCACAAAGTTAGCAGAGAGGAGGAAATAATAAACACTAGATAAGAAGCACATAAAATACAGACTAAAATGTTATAGGAAAAACATTAACAAAAGAGAGTAGGGGTTTTCTAAACTAAGAAAAGTGAACAAATATCAAAATGAAGAGAAGAGGGAGGAAGAATTCAAGTAAATAAACTCAAACATAAAAGACCGTAACACACTATTATGGATAATTATATGCCAACAAACTGAATAACTAGAAGAAATGGGAATGTTTATATAAACATGGATATATTCCTAGAAACATTTTTTTAGCTCATGGTACCAAGAAGGAATCAAATATAAATAGAAAACCTAAAGAGACAAATAACAAATAAAGATACTGAATCAGTAATCAGAAATGTCCTGACTAAAAACATCCCAGTACCAGATGCCTTTACAGATGAAATCTACCAAACACTTTAGAAAAGAATATCCTCCTTAAACGCTACCAAAAAATAGTAGGGAGAACATTTCATTTTTAAGCCAGTTTAACTTATATTCCAAAGCTGAACAAAGACATCGCAAAATGAAAATTACCATCTCATATTTATGAAAAGCACTTGCTAAAATCATCTACAAAATAGTAGAAGGATGAATTTGACAGTACATCCAAAATATCATTCACACTGGCCAAAATATATTCATCCCAGCTGTTGTTCTTAATTTTAACTGTCAACTTGTTTAGATTTGGAATTACTATGAAAACACACCTCTGGGTACGTCTGTGAAAATGTGGCCAGAAAGGTTTAAATGAAGAGGGGATACCCACAATGAACTGTGTGCACCCATACCAAGGGCTGGGCTTCTAACTAAATAAAAGAATGAAACTTGAGCAACATTATTTCTCTTTGCTCCCTGACTGTGGATATAATGTGATCAGCTACCTCATACCCCTACCAATGTGACTTTTCCTACATGATACACTGCATTCCTTGGATCATGATTCAAAATAAACCGTTCTTTCCTTAAGTTGCTTCTGTCAGGTATTGTGATACAGCAATGATGAGAGGAGCTAATACAGAAAATTGGTACCAGGAGTGGGGTTATGGCTGTGGTGAACCTAATCTTTTGGTTTTAGGGCCTCTGGAACTAATTTGTGGGAGGAATATGAAAGAGTTTGGATCTGCAGGCTAGAAGTGCCCTATAATGCGGTAATAGAGCTTAACTGACAATTCTTTGGATAGCTCAGAATACCAGAATGCTGAGACAAACGTGGATAGTAGATGCCCAGCTCATGAAGTTTCTAACAAAATCTCTATCTGAAATGGGCTACAGGCCATTTAAGTTGCATTCTGACCACAGTCTGCATATTTGAATCAATTGAATTAAGAAGTAATATGTACAAGATCAATAAATGGGGAAGAAAGAGGCCATGGATTTGAAATAAAGCAAGGGAATACATATGGAGAGTTTTGGAGAAGGCAAACAGAAGGAAGAAATGATGTAATGACTTATAATCTTTTTTTAAAAAAAAAAAGGATAAAAAATAGTTATCTTTGGTTGTTACCCAAGTTGAAGGATAGGGATGGGGATATGTAAGTCAAACAGTACAGTTACAGTGTCTAGAGATCTAATAAGGCCCACGTTTAAAAATATTGTGCCATATACAACAGAAAATTGATGTGTAGATTTTAGGTGGATTTAGCACAAACAAAAAAGGAATAATGTATATTTTAATTGACTACTCTATAGAGAAAATAAGTTGATATGTGTGTATATATATATATATTATAGTTAGTTACACATAATATAAAATGTAAAAAAATGCATTCATTAGGCTATGTATTCTGTATTTTTGTTTCTTTTTCTTTATAATTTGTCCTTTTTACATTTTTTTTTACCTATGAAGTGCATGCCTTGGGAATATTATAAAAATATATATTATTTTTGATTATTTATTTTACTTATTTATCTGAATTCAATTGAAATTTCCTTTCTATTCTTCAGTTGCTTAAAAAGGTTGTGTTAATTAATTAATATTTTGTTTCAGGAAAAATGGGTGGAGGTAGAGAGGAAGAACAGAGTGGTATATTGAGAGTGGAAAGTTGTCCTGCAGCTTCTGATTTACATTTTCTTTAAAGAATGTGACACTGGCCTACGAATTATGTAAAATTTCAAGTTGTTCCTTGTACATAAATATTTTCTAAGCAAACACTTCATGTGCTTTTAGAAAGAAAGCATTCATTTACAGCAGGCTGCTTCCTGCTCTCTCTGCGCTGTCTTCTCTCAGATGGTCACCTTTCCAAAGGCTCTATACTAGCATCTACTGATTTGGTGGGATTTTAATCTCCAAAGTCTTGCTTTCATAAGTCTCCACTTGTGACTTCTGGAAAGTCCCCCTTCTTTCTTAGATCAGTTCTTCATGTGCAATGGCATTTACATATTATTTGGCATATTTTAATGGGTATTCTAATATAATTAAATTGTTGGCATTGTGTGGCAACAGAATCAAAAGTTTTTAAAGGCATATAAAGGAATAACTTACTAGATGATAATATGTAAAATATTGTAAAACAGTATCTACTCTTAAAAATAATATTAATTTCATTTGTATTCAACTGATAAAAAATCACAAAAGCACTGGAAAAAGTAAATATGTAAATTTTACTCATTGCTAGAAAGCAGAGCTATATTTGCTTTTCCTCATAAAAAAAACTATAAGGTATTTCTTTATGTATATATTTCTGTGAGTCATATATATTGCAGAAAATGTATACCTTAGTCCATATACATAACCGTCTTTTTCTTTATTTCAATTCAGAAAAGCTCACTGCTTACCAATTTGCTTTCTGTACTGATCGACAGGAAGTTTTGCAGTGGAAGAGTCTTTTCTACCCATCTTTGATCTCCAAAGTACCTGCTAAAAAGGAAGAAAACAATTATAATGAGACAGTTTTTAAAAACTATCCAAACCTCACCAAATGTTCCTTAAAATCATTTTTTTTAAGCAGTGAGTAAAAATGCTGCTGACTTAACTTCAATTAGCTATCTACAAAGAAAACAGAACTCTTCAAAGAAATCATCATCTGTACAGTTACTGGTGGTAAAATCTTTATTCATTTGTTCTAGGTTATATTAATTTCATCAAGAACTTAGCTCAATTAAACCAGAATGTTAGAGAATAGTATCTGTATGTGGAAAATTCTAAACAAGAATTTGCCATGTGTCACACTAAATGAGAGAGGCTAAAGTATGCAGGTATGATAGCTTGAATTTTGTTTCAAAAGGCCTTACAAATGCGGCCAAGGTGGGTGGGTTTGGGCTCTGCTCTACCCCCTGTAATATAACAGCAGAGAGCTCTACTGTGCGTTATGATTCTCACATTTGCAGAATGTGCTGCTTGATTTAATCCTCAAATCAGCTTTCAAATTCTATTTTTATTAAATTTAACTATTGCACCAGAAGCTATACTCTTCTCGTGAAACCTACACTCACATTTTCTTATTTTCACAGTTAGACTATTTCCTAGCTTTAATTAAAACATGTAATTAAGTTCCTGTCATAGGAATTTGAATGGCAGCAACATGTATCATTTTCTAATGTAAGTACAAAAAACTTGCAAGCATGACCATGCCTTCTCCTCCCCCCCATCTAATGCACTAGAATAGAAATGAGCCCTAGCCAAATCTGGAAGGGCCCATTTGTAGAACCCTAATTGTCCAAGGAGAGGAGGAAGTATTGTTATTAATTTGTCACCCTGAGAAAAGAATTAAGTTCTCTTATGGGTTGCTAGATATTTGGGGGGCATATTTACCATGGTCACAAATGTTGACTAGTGCAATGCAAACAACAGTGCCTAGAAGTTGTTCCTCTCTCCTTTTAGTGTAGAAAAAGATACGGTCAAGCAAGAAGTAGCTTAGAATTAAAACTATAAAGACCTCTTTTTTATTATTATTGTTACATAACATATGCATGGATAAATATATAAATACAATCTGCCTAGTCCATAGTGTGTCTTGAGAGTACATGGTTTCAGGACGGCCTATTTGTACTGGATAGTCAATTAGGGGCTGCATCCCTGGGAGAGGCCAACACTCCCTCCCAGAGCAGTCATTAGCTGCCTGTAGTTCTTTGTCTAGGGAAGGGAGAACAGAAAGCAGAGAAGTTATATAATTATATTTTAATTAAAAATTAATAAATAAAAATGCATAAAGACACAGGGATTCTAATAACTTGGGGTTTAAGAGGCTGGAAAAGCCAACTAATAAAAGGCACATAGGAAGAGAAAACTTAAAAATGTCTGAAGAACAAAGTTCAGCTAATACATCTCATCCAAGACATGCACAGCAGGGCGAGGAAAGGGTGGGAAGAGGAGAGAGGGGCAGAGAGAGGGGAAAGGAGGACATGACAGAGCAGAGGGAGAGAACTGCTGTCACCCGGAATCTATTACTTCAGGTTGCCTCTGAGCAGAAATTAGTGCATGAAAAGCCAAAGTCCAGAAGTCCTGAAGAACAGACAAAAAGCATACAGAAATTCTATCTAGGAAACACATGGTGGCAAAATTAGAGGGACACAGAGCTCCCTGTGAGTGGTAAGGAGATTGGAATAAAAAACCAAAAAACAAACAAAAAATGAGGAGACCCTTTCTTAAGGAAGCAGAAGTTTTATGTACTTGGGTTGGTGAATGAAAACAAACCTCGAGCCTCTGAACAATCTGACTGCAGTGCCACGGAAGGCAACTGTGCAGAGTGAGATGAAGGAGGCCAGAGGGGGGAACCACGGAGAGTAAGATGTCCATGATTTGGTTGGAAATAAAAACTTTTTCTGGAGACACTAGGAAAGGCAGGGGCGGACATAAATGTCATAGTCTGGAAATCTCAAGGAGTTCAGGACAGGATTTCAGACAGGACAGTCTGCTGTAGTCTCTTGGGTTTAGACTAGATTAATAGAAAGGGAGCTCTTCCAGGCTTCAAATAAACTGACAGGATTTTCCTAATGAGCTGTGATGGGATTCTCAGATAGCAAGATACCAAGGACATCTCAAGTCTGTTCAAGTTAAACTGCATTCTTTACATATCCTACAGAGGTAACCAGCAATGATTTCACCCAACACAGCAAAGTTACCCCCAAAGTAACAACATCTATCCATGTGTAAGAAAATCATAAGTTCATTTAAAAGTTTGTTTTTATAATAATAATCTTCAGACTGATAGTATAACAATATCTAGGAATGTAAATTATCCACTGATGACAGAAAGTCAAATAAATTAAGTCTTCATCTCTAATAAACCATGGTGTTATTACATCGACGATGACACATATTTAGAGTTTTCCTAATGCTATAGTCCTACTTGTTATAAATCAAAACATTAAAAATAGTTCTGTCAAGACAAGTCATAAATAATGTCAATAGATATAATGTATTCATATAGCAGTTCTATTTTGCATAGTGTTTGCATTTATTAATAGTAAAGTGAGTCATTATTTTGATCTTAATTGTGTGGAACTTGAAGATGTATTTCATTTCAGGATAGGTTAGTTTTGATGAATAAAACACAAAATAATATACTTTCTTCAATATAGATTTTTTTCTTAATGGATTATGTTTAAGTTAAACATACAAAACAAAGCAAATTGCTAAGTCTGTGTGCCCAGTGCCTATTCATTACACTACCCTTCTCTTCCTGGTCATTTAACAAAGGTAACACTTTAGAGGTCAGTATCGTATTGATTCATTACTTGTTATAATAAAGAAACAGTATATTTTGACTAATGGAAACTCAACTTTATTCATTTCCAAATGTGCTTTTCATATTATAATAAAAAGGCTAACAAATCCAAATTGTCATAAATGTCTATAGGTTGTAAACAGACATATAGATATATACAGACATATATATTATGCAGATATGTTGTACAGATAAATATGTATATACATATGTATAGATACATATCTAATTACAAAAACCCTAGGGATTTCAATCAAAGTCTATATAAAAGACAACAACACTGGCTTTCAATTATTGTTCCTAATGATTCTAGTGATTGATAATAATACTCATCAGAATTTCAAAAATTCAACTTTCTTCTTGGTTTGAAATAATTATATTAAATTCTTTAAGTAAAATATAATTTTACCAAATAGTGGGTAAAAATTAAAGAACCTAACAAACACTATGACCATGACTTACATTTTTTTAGGTGAAGCAAGCAGAAAATGGTAAAAAGTTTTTACTAATAAATGTATTGATTCTATTTAAAATCATCTAAAGACATGCTCACTCATCTGTATGTCACAAACTGTCAATGCTTCAGACATCTAGAACCTCTAAGATGATCTGCCTTTTCTTTGTTCTTCAAAGCCTTGCAGTATTCATCATTCATATCTATCGCTTTGATGACATGAGAGCAAACTCCCAAGAAGTCCAGGGAGACATTAGCACATACAGCCACAGTTTCTAATAAGACGGCTATTTGCATATGAGATCAGCCACAATTTAAAATGTGTTGTGATAGATGTGGAAAGGGAATAACAGATTTATGTGAGTGTGTACAATACCAAGATCGTATTCAGAATTTAATTCCTTAGAGACTATGTCTCATCACCTTCTTTTAGAAAGAACACGGAATTCCCTGAGGAGGTAACTTGCTCTGAAACCCAGCTCAACTAAAATATGGATTAATAAGCTGGTATTTATTATTTATGAATTTTCCTGTAGGAATGATTTCAGATTAAAATATCAGCAAACTTTTTAACATTCTTGAAACTTGATAACACATTTTAGGAAGAAAGAATGCCAATATTACTCAAAACTTAGACTATATATTAAAATAATTTATAATTTAAATTTTGGTTAAGTAAAACTTTTTACACTAGAACTTTTAAGATTGGAGATGGCATTATTGTTTAGATATGTTTTCTTATTCTGAATTAAACAGCAGTTTCTGCCAAATATATGTTTAGACATATTATGTACCCTATAGTGGGGTTGGAGAGATGCTCAGGGGCTGAGAGCGCATACTCTCCTGCAGAGGACCCCAGTTTACTTTGCAGCATCCGTGTTGTCACACTGTAAAGCTCACAACTGTCTGCACCTCCGGCTCCAGGGACACCTGATGCCTTTGACCTCCGTGGGAACCTGCATTTACATGCACATGCCTCCCCTTCTCTCCACCCAACCAAAATGAAACTTTAAAACCAAAAAGTATTCATATGCTCAGTCGCATTGAAACCATGATGTTTTTGACCAGTTTAATAAAGTCCAGAAAGAGTAAGTTTCAATGTAGGAAACCAAGAACCTTTATATATGTCTCTACAAACAGGAAAAAATCCAATCCAAATTGTAACATTCAAATCCATACCAAAATATAGGTTATTAAAAGATTTAATCTTTGACCAAAGAAAAGATAATTATCTTAGCATTTAGGGCTAAAAGAAAAATCCTAACTTCTGAAAATTCTTCATTATACATCAGGTTATAATTAAAGAGAAAATATACTCTGTATGACTTAAAGAAAATTAAAAACCAGTCACAAAAATACAGCGTCACGCAGGGTATAATCATAGTGATCATAGGTGATATTTCTTACTGATTATGATACATTCAGTGCTTCCAGAGTATTAAAAAAATTAACCAGGTAATTAATACACTCGAGTCTTCTGAAATGATGACAAGACTTTTCTAGGTAAAGAAAAAAAGTCCATGTTTGTCATTTATTTCCCATTTATGTTCCATTGTGCTACCAAACTAAGTTTGGTTTAAACAAATGAAACACAAATACAGTTATTCACATAGCCTAGGCTGGCCATGAGCTCACTATGTAGCAGAAACTGGCCTTGAAATTTTGATCCTTCTATTTCTACCTACATATGCTGGGACTATAGACATGAAAGACCAAGCCTGGCTCACGTTCAGCTTTGAGTCCTGTGAAGGTAACAAGCTTCTTCACATCTTCATAAATTTACTCAAACTCTGCAATTGGTCTTAAATATATTTTCAATACAACTTTGCTTGTATAACTCATTTTTTAAATAATACATACCAGAGCTACCTCCACTGAAAAGAAAAATCATTCAGACCTTGCCTAAATGGCACCATCTATGATTCAGGTTTCTAGAGACAATGTTCCACACTTAGAGAAATGACAATAAATACATAATTTGAGCATCTATTAGTGTAAAGCAGTGTGTATTATTATGACATAATTTAGTATTATGCAAAATAATGTTAATATATTAAATAAGTACATTTGTTAATATTAATTGATAACATCACTCATACATTCTTTCACATGCTTTAAATCATCTCTAGATTATCTATAATCTTTAAAGGAATGTAAATATTTATTGAACCTTGATAAAGAAATAATAACAAGAAAAACATCTGTGTGCGTTCAGCATGGATGCAATTTCTATGCAGTTTAGGCCGAAATTATGAATGTGTAAGCCATGGATATGATACACTTGGATTCAGAGGGCTAAATTGCACTGTATCATTGAATTGTATCAATTTTGTTGATACAATTCATTAGAAGAAAATTCTAGAATAAAATAGAGACTGAAACAGTACTACTTTTAAAAATCAGAGTTGTCAGAATAAGAAGGTTGCCTTATCTTTGCCTAAATGATTTTGCTTACAGCTATAAAACATACCTAAAAAGCTGAGTATGAGAAAAGATAATTTCTAAATTTCCAATCACTTACAAATATTGATTTAAAAACTTACTTAAAGAAAAATAACTACAGAACAGTTGTTTGTATAAACCCAAGATGTCATGTTCTAGGAAACGTCTCTTAGATGTGGGGCTCACTCTTCAGCCAAGTTATAAAACTAAAATAAATATGGAACTGGCAACTAGTATTAGAACTACCGCGCTTTCTTATGAGAAACAGCTGAAACAGACAGCGAAAATCATGTCATCTCTCACAGCATACTCAGTTGCAGAAAATCTTGCAATGAAATACCCAAACCAATAACAATACTTGGCAAACTGAAATTCTATTTATGACCTGTAGAAACAATACTTTTTAAGAGAATACAAATAGCATAAACCATGAAAGACAAACAAAAGGAGGGGGTGGAAATGACAAAAATAGAAGGTGAAAAGTGCACACTTGATATAATAACCACCACAGGCTACCTAGTTTACTGTATCAGTTAAAGAGTTATCGCATACTCAATGTACACATCCAACATGTGTGTTTAATAGCAAATAGTATAGAGGGTTTCGTAGCCCTTTTTCACAGTGAAATATGAGGCACTGTGATATGCTACCCATGAAAAGGAAGGTGGGAAGTTGGAAGACTGGAGAGTCCCAGACTGGAATTAGTGCTTTGGAGGTCTTCAGACTTTTGAGAAGAAGACAGACTTAGAGAGCAGTACCTACAATAACATGGACTTGATGACCATGAGTTACTGGGCTGCATGACAACAGATAATACATTTCTTTTGCATTCTCTACTGTTTTATTCTGACATAGAAAAGGATAGTGTGGTAGAGTAGAGTTCAGATTTTCCTGGATGGGCACAACAGACAGAGAGCAAGGAAAACAGAATTCTGAGCAGAGTAAAATGAGGTGCTAAGAGACACACCCTGGAGTCTAAAGCTACAGAAGGAAATAGAGCTGGGAGAATGAAGAGTGAATCAGAATGTATTAGTAGATCAAACTCTAGACTCTAAAGCTATGGTGAGATGAAATAACCAAACACTGGAGTAAAAAGTAATCAAGAATTTGAACTAAATATCCTTTTTATTAAGGAAGAACTGAAAATGTGGGGTAACTGATTATTGAGATGGAGCCAACTTTGGCCCAAGGATGGCAAAGTGATAGACAGCATTACGGCAAATAAATGAAGGCATTCAAAGATAGGATAAGGATTTCATTATGAATGCAAATAGTCAAGGGACCTGGATGTAGCCACATGCAAGCTTGGACACAGAGGCTCTGAACGAGAAGACTATCAAAGGATGTAGATGTGTACAGATAATAAAAAGAAAGGCGAAGGCATTGTAATCAAGTGTAATAAGTAAATGAGCTGGGGTCTCTGTTTGACTTTTCTTGCTTATTCTAATCTATATTAAAAAGTCAATGATATAGGACTAGAATATAGAAACAAGGTGATTATCCACACATTAATTCATAGATGAGTTTAGTGGCCCAAAGGCCTTTAATTTCAGAAATCTAGAGATAGAGGGAGGAGCATCGTTTTGTTTGTTTGGTTTTTATGTTTTGACATTACACCAAATAAACAAAAAGAAGGATTTGTTAAAATGCTGTCTATTATGGGAACCTTTTTAAATGAAAACACGTAAAAAATGACATGCTTAAGGCTGGAAGGATTTCAAGAATAGAAAAATACAAGGGAGCCAATGAGATATGAGGAGAGTATATGAGACACGAGTATTCACATGTATGACCAAATACTGAAAGTGAGTAAAGAAAGCAACGTTTCCCATCCTGAATGAACTTTATCTCAAGACTACACAGACTACCGGGGCTTTTCATGAGTTACCTGGGGGCGGGGTAAAATGGGGAAATCCAATTCTACTGAGAAAGGTTAGCTAGGCAGAAGTCAGCCCCTCAGAGGAAAGTCTCAGGTCTCTGGGGGCAGGGACACTAGTCACCAGGAGGGATTAGAGGCTCTAAGTCAGCAATTGTCAAAATGTCTGTCCATCAGTCATTTATTAGCCATTAAGGGGCAGGTTCCCAGGCCCTTCCCCGAGCCCTGCTGAATCGGAATCACAGATACTAAGACTCACAGTGCTTTGGTGCTGATTGACTTCTAGACATTCCAAGTAAGTGGTGTACCCACCAAATCTGCTGACCACTGCTTCTTTTTTTAACAAGCCCACAGGTATTTTTTCTCCGTGCCATCATTTGCAAAACTGTTGGATGAAAGTGTGAGGCTCGACAGCGGGCTGTGAAGTCCTTCTGCCTCTTTGGTGGATGGCAGGCTGCTTGAGCTGCATGGCTAAATTGTTGAGGCTTTTCATTTCATTTTGATAGGCTTTCTGAACGCAATCGGAACGAATCAAAGGGTTTTGTGCAGTAAGGAAACCAAACGGGATACTTTTTTTACTGCCATTACACACACTGGGAAGTTGGAAGACAATTAATAGACCTGAGAGGTTGCACACAGCTATGGAAATTCCAAAGGCAAACTACCAGGGTAGCACCATCCAGAAATAAAGTGATGCCTGTGAGTTGGCTGTTTAAAACTGGGAAATTGTTTAACACGGCTGTGAGTAGGCTGTTTAAGACAGCCTAGATGGGCCATGAGGCAGAATAACTGATAATAGCAATGGTTGACAACTTCAAGCATAGTTCATGAAAATATGGAGTCCAAGGCCTCACTCACTCCTTAGAGAATACTCAGTATGGTTAGGGAAGGGGCTAAGTATAGGCAACAAACACCTACTCTTTGCCAGTTTTCAAACGTAAGTGGTCGTGGGGCATTCTTGGCAAAATATTGTGGTAGACAGATGGTAACGCCACTAACAGAAATAAGTCATATAGGTGGATATACAGGATAGGTGGTGACCGTGGTATTATACGCCCACCTGATAAGACGTTCATAACTACTGCAGGAAAACAATGGACTTGGTATTCTTCACACCTAACAGAATTAGTTGTTTCTAACATAATTTTATCAGAAATCCTTCAGTTACCCTACAAAAGTGATCCACAAATATTTTGCTTACTTTTTCTTTCGATGCCTTTTAATGCACAGATTGCTGTGGCATCTGGACACATGACACACTTGAAAACAACACATTAAATTTATACTGCCCAGAATAGACCGAAAGCTGCCGTGTGTATGCCATTAATAACTTCCTTCATTGAGGGAGGTTGATGTTACATTAGCTGGGAACCATGGGATAATTTTTATAATTCAAAACTTTGCACAAACCTAAAAGCAGTAGGCATTACAAATCTGAAATGCCATAAAAGGGAGACAATCCGTAATAAGTGACCAATTTCCCAAACATGAAAGTAACCGTTATAATTCAATAAAGTTCTACGAAACAAAGAATGAGCTTCATAGACTGGAAAGTTAGAAGATAATTAGTAGACTTGAGGTAGCACACAACTATTAACTTCTTGTGCTATATTTTTTAAAAGAGATAGGCTATTTAACTATAAATTGTCTAGGTTACCCATATGAACTTGTGGTCATCAAATGAAAAGTCATTAACTGGGCTTGGGGAGATTGCAGTGAGCAACGGCACTTGTAAATGCAAAAAGACCTGAGTTCTAATCTCCAGTTCAAATGTAAAAACCAGGTATGGTCACACATGCCTTATAACCCAACAAATGGGAAACTGAGACAGGCAGCCAAAGGAGCTTTCTGGCCAGCCATCCTATCAAAATTGCAAGCTACAGATACAGAAAGAGACCCTGTCTCAAAAATAAGGCAAAGAATGATAGAGAAATGAACTTGACAGTCTCCTGTATTCATCAAATTTGCCTGCTGGGAGAGGCATGTTTGGGGACACCTGTGCTCATACACCCTCCTCAAATATGTATACAATATGCTTCTACAGGTGTAAATACAGGTATAAATACACCTAATAAAAAAATCTGGCATTTAAAAAATGGAAAAGAACATCTTTAATCAAATTATACTATGCTTTATATAAATGTTCCTTTTCATATAAATTGTTCTTTTCAACAAGTTTCTAAAGGGGACTAGAGAATGACTCAGTAATAACAGCACTGGCTGATCTTCCAGATGAGTAGGGTTTGATTCCTAGCACCACGTGGCATCTCACAGCCATCTGCAACTCTACTTCCATGGGGTCCGACAGCCTCTTGTGGTCTGCCCTAGGATCAGCATCAAGCAGCAACAAGCATACATGCAGTCAAAGCACCCATTTGAATAAAATAATGCAAATATATTTATTTTAGTTGCTAAAGGTTATAATAACGTGAAATCAAAAATAAAACTGCATATCTTAGTTTCACTATAGTGCTGAATTAAGAAGACACGTAACTAAAAATATAAAATGAACAGACTTATTCTCTCATAAAATCGATGAGGTATACAACTTGGAACACTGCATATAAGGACTTAATGAGTCAAGCAGAATGAGAACTAAGACTGTTCATCAGGGATACTGCTTTGGGTTGAATGCAAATGGCCTCCATAGGTTCATATATTTGAATACTTGGTCCCCAGTTGTCTATTTGGGAGTGATTAGGAAGTACGGCCCTGTTGGACGAGGTGTGTCCCTGTGGGTAGGCGCTGACATTTCAAAAAGCCCACACTTTTGTTAGTTCTCTCTGCCTCGATCTTGTGGATCAGGATATATGCTCTCAGCTATTGCTCCAGTACCATGTATGTCTGCTTGTTGCCATGCTCCCCGCCGTAATGGTCATGGATTTTGATCCCCCAAATTAAATGCTTCTTTTTATAAGTTCCCTTAGTCATAATATTTTTTTTCACATCAACAGCAAAGTGACTAAGCCAGACACTAAGGTTGAGCAAGGCAGGGCAGTATCTATCCTCACAACTAAATAACATACATCACATTCTTTTTCTTAACAAAACAAAGAGGAATTAAAACCAAGCTACAGATTCGAGTCCAAACCTTGAGTTCCCCATATGTATAATCCTTTTAAGTTATTTACAAGATGTATATGAAACCCAAGCTTGTCTGAAATTCTCAATTTATTCAGCTGGTACCACATGCTGGTTCCAATGGAGAAAGGAAAGCAATAAGCCATAAGCATACTCACATCAGATAGCATGGTCCCAGAGTAATCAGATGTGATGTTAAGTGTAGCTGTTATTCGACAGAGGTTGGAATGATCTTATAGATGGCCTCTGGGCATGCTTGTGGGGGTGTCTTAATTAAACCAGTTGATACTGGGGACCCACCCTCTGTGGGGTAAGATCACTTCCTGCCTAGGAGCCGAAATGTATGTAAAGAATGTGTGCACAGTGTGAGCAAAACACCAGTAAGCAAGCATTCATCCCATTTGTTGACTGCAGATGTGGCGTGGCAGTGGTTTTAGATTTTATCTTATTTTATTATTTTATTTTTAGATGTCCCCCTTTTTTTAATAAGAGAAAGCATGTGGGCTTGTGTTATTGAGGAGGATCTGGGAGGAGTTGGAGGAACCATAATCAGATATATTGTATTAAAAAATCTATTTTCAATAAAACAGTATGACTTTAATAATTATCTACTATATATATATATACGCATATATATATACACACACACACATATATGTTTAAATGTATATATGTTTAAATTAGAAAATAATTACATATATCAAAATTTATGATATTTATTGTAAAATTATGAATATATATAAATCATAATCTAAGATCTTTAAAACATGATTCTCATACTTCTGACTAGAAAGTATATAGATGCTATATTATACACTGAAATTCTTGAATTTATCTGTAATGACAGAACTAAACTGTGTTTACTGCTAGTCATTTTAATGCATATCATCTACTTTAAATCACCAGACCTCCAAATTTCAGAAAACTATCCTAGGAAAGGTCACACAAGTCCACACTGAGAATGTAGAAAAATACAGGCATATCTTTCTTTCCTATCTCTCTGCATATCTAACTACTTGGACAATCGCTTTGTTAACCTATCTCTTTGTATATCTAACTACTTAAGGGATAATAAACTAAAACAGAAACTTATATTCAAGAATAGCTTCCAAAAGACATTCAGTGTTTGTTCCTTGACAAATATGTAATAATGTATGAAAAAGATTAGAAAGTATAGACCTTAGTTTAGCCATTTCTTTTCAATAGAAGGCTAGATGGCCTGATAAATTTCCTTCATAAAGCATACCTAAATACTTTTGTGCAACTTAAAAATCTAGCATGCATGAGTCTATGTACTAGGCTGAGAATACTTACTTTAATGCCTAGAAACATTTTTGCATATTAGGAAAAGTCTAACAATACTAATATACAATCTTTTAATATACATCTTCTAAAACAAATGAATGCATGAAGTAAACATAATTTATGTGAAGACAGGGAAACAAATACCCCAAGTGAACCATTAAAATGGCCTTTGTGGTTATTTAGCTTCTAGTAACTTTGTAATTCCGCATTACTGATTAAAAACAGCTCTATTAGTAAGTAGATGTCAAAAGTATAAAACAACTACTATACACTGAATTGTACAAAAGTTACATTAAAAGAATCCATTATATGAAAGTCCCATGTGATATCATTACCAATTCGGTAATGTAAGAATTACTCAGAGTGGTAGTTTTCAAACAGATTGCGATATTAAATTTTATATTTATAAACCATGAGGCAAATTGCATATTTAAAAACTACCAAATTATACTACAGAAATGCAATAATGAGTACTGAGTTTATAAAGCTGGGAAAATAATATGGAAAAAGTTAATAGGAAGAAGTACTGTGGTATCAATAATACAATTACACTATAGGATAAGAAAAAATAATACTAAAAGACATAATTAAATTATTGTTAAAATATGTAATACAGAGAATGGACCATTCAGATCTTGCCATTGGTTTCTAGCCTCCATCTCTTGTTCCAGCCTTTCTATTTTATTATAGGTGCAGCAACCTTCCTCTCAAGATGTCAAAGAACTGATTGACAGTGATGCTGGAACTTTTGAAGCATTCAGTTTTCAAGACAGAAAGAATTCAATTCTAGGAAATGAAAATATGATAAATATAGATTTGAAATATATTATCCAAAAGTAAAATGACTCCAACTTGAAGCCATGTTATACAACATATCCTAACCTGCAAAGTGTCTAAAATCTATGGCTAAAGTAATCAGGACTTTCGATATATGAATGTTCACATTGTGGAAATATGCTACCTACACTGTAATGTTATAGGCATGGTATTATATACATTATATGGCAGGGAAAGGTCTTTTAAAAGGGAATGTAGCTAAAATTATAAAAAAGACTTAAATTTAACAAACCAAAAGATTAAAAAAAATGATAAACTAGAAAGAATATGCTAATGGTATAAAGTCTCAAACTGAACAAAATAAAACAATGTTACGAACCAGAAAAAAAAAAAGAAACAAGATTTTAAAGAGATTATCAACACAAAAGCGAATTCTTTGTAAACACTGGAAACTAGATTGTGTTCATTCTTATAATGTGCCCACTTAATTTCATTTGGAAATTGTGTTAGCCCCAAGAAATATGTTTCAAAATGCTGTTCCTATCTGTGTGCTTCAAAATCTCTTAACATTTCATGTTTATGGATTTTTATAGTGACTGTCTTCACTTGAATGCTAAGTAGAACTTACCTGTAAAACCCTTTAGTCTTGCCTTGTTTTTTATGTAAAAGTGTAAACAGGTATAAGGACTGGCAATACAGCTTATACTAGGCTTGGATTCCATTCCTAGCATTCCAAAACAAAGACAACAAAACAAAGCAGAGCAAAAACTTTTGTGAATAAAGTTGATACAAACATCAAAACCAATGAAATACTTGTTGAATTAAAAGTTCTTGGTATGGTTGGTATGACCCAGAGACTCTTAAAACATTGTAGGCTAAGGCTGTTGTCTTTGGTTTACCCTCCAAAATTGAAAGTAAGACTATTTCTAAAGACATCTCACTTTAAAAATCATGCTGAAACTGGCCTGGAAGTTTCATTCCTGGGGACTATGTCTAACACTACCCAAAGATGCTACTCAAGCTATCAAGGGAGAAAAGTAATCAACAGCCTTAGCTAGCTATACAGTACAGACCAAAGCACTGATGAGCCCAGCAAGATATTCCTATTGGTGCAATAGTGGCTTGTTCATCTTGAGGATAACCAACGGCCATCCTATTGAACTTAAAGAAAGCTCAATAATAGGGAAATCAATCATCTCTGGTACCGCAAACTCAGTCATCTATCTATGGCTGGAGAGGTCCTAGAATTGAGAGGTAAACATAATTCTGCCAATTAAACCAGTATAACTCCTAACTGCATTCTAAATGTGTATCCTTAAAGCCACATATAAGCATATTTCCCACTCCTCATCAAAAAGTTTCTTTTTGAAGCAAATAAAGACTATTAAAGAAAGCTACAACTGGTCAAAATGCAGAGAACAACTGACATTAGGATTCCCCCCTCCCCTGCAGTTGATACATCTACAGCACAACCCCTACATCCAAGGCTCATGGATTATCACCAAATAGGGGACAGAAGGATGGTAACAGCCAGAGGACACTAAGTCTGACACTAGATTGTATCATCCAGATATGACAAGAAACCTGCATCCATGAAATCTCAACAATACAGCTGCTTAAACAAGACCAGCACAATGACACCAGTTCACATGCCAATATGGATGGGGGAAATCTTAGAAAGTTACACCCCTACTTGAAGAGGTATTGGCAATGAATGGCCACTGAGAGAGAATCCAGGGATGAATCCCTAATAGACTGTGTAACCCCAAGTGTTTAGCCTTGAACACATGTACATATAAGAAAAACTAAATAACTCAATAGGTGTCATATATATATATATATATATATATATATATATATATATATATTCATACATATATACATACACATATATGATATATAATGCATTGTCCCATACATATATAATATATACTGTATGTATACAATATAATATATATGTGTTATATATATTATACATGTGTAACATGTATAACAAGTAAGTCATGGATGTGAATGGCAGTTAGGGGACAGGCAAGCTGTAGAGTGGAGACTGGAAGGAGTGAAAATGAAGTAAATATAGTACCCTTGTAGAAAATTTTTAAGTTAAACATTTAAGCAATTCTTTTCTTAAGTCACTGCTATGCTCTGACTGCACCATATGAAGTTAAATTGTGTCCTCATCCACGCTTTGTATATGGCTGGAGCCTGCGGCTTTGGGGAAATTCTGTGGTTATGCTATGTGTAAATAGCAATAAGGATAGAAAGCTACAAAGAAGTTCCCACATCAGATGAATTTAAAGGACAGATACTATCCTAGTGGGACTGATCTAGCTCCATCAACACATTAAATCTTGGTCTAAGAGTTAGAAAAGCTTAAAATTCCAAGTAAATATGAGAAAATTTTCATTCCTAGACCAGCCAGTAACAATCCAATCTACCAGCAAGGCAAATAACTGACATCTGTGATGGGCGCTATGGGATATTTGCAAAAGAGATAATCATGGTTTGCTATTTGCTTCAATAAACTAACAGGATAACAATTATTAATGTTCAAAAATGAGAAGTCGTAAGCACAGAAATTCAAAATGCTTTCTGAATTGAATAATACAAGTGTAAAAAAGAAAAAGTAATTTATATATTTAAAAAACAAAAGTGATGGTTATAAAACAATTTTAATAACAAGGACAAAATTACAATATCATATTAGTCATCAGGAAACACAAACTAGATGTCTTTATATAATAAAGGCTACCTATCCACAAATCCAATTATATTAGTGCAATTTTTAAATATATTTTATTTCAATCTTTCATATGCTGATACTTCTTATTGATATCACAAGACATACTGTCTGTTCATGCTTTGCATTTAACTAAAAAAAATGCTTTTTTTTGAGGGGATACTGACTGGAAGAATACCTTTCCAAGCTTTGTTAAAAGAAATTGAGAAGTATATACTTGGATCCCCTATATAGATAAGCAGAAAATGAATATGAACAACTCCACTCCACATGGTTTTTGAACACGCACTCACACAAGCAGAAGTAGAAACACATGCAGCAACAACAGCAAAATGAGGAATAAAGGATTTGCAACATTTCATTTACAAAAATCACGCACCTTTTACAGAATTCTGAGTTTCGTTACATGGTCAGTAAATGATAATAGAATATTAGAAGCTTCAACTAATTGTCACCTTTCTTAACAATTTTGAAAATTCCAGTTACATTTTTCTAAACTCAAAAGCAAGTACTTATACAAGGAACGAATAATATCTGTGTGGTGCAGTACCACTAGGGTGAGAGCAGCGCCAAATATAGACAACGTCCTCACAGGATCTTGTGTTCTTTTCTTTTCCGCTTGGAACCATAAATCTTTTATACAGAATAAAGGAAAAATAATATAATATATAGATAGTATATTAATGCTTACAATAATATATAAACAATAGTACATGTTATATAAAAAGTATATAAAATATAATAAAAATGTATAATATATAAATATATGGTCTGAACTGATAAACTAAAAATATTCAGGTACTCTAACTTTAGATAAAGAATTATTCTTTACTTTCTGAGCTGAAGATTGATGTTTACAGGACTCACTCATCGAGCAGTAAGAAATATCTTTGTGGATAATGAAACTATTGCTCCTATTAATAATCAGTTTTTAGAGACATGAGCCAGAGGTTCTCCCCCTGTGGGTCTTGACCTCTTTGGGGGTCAAATGACCCTTTTATGGAGGTCACCTAAGACCATCTGCATATCAGGTATTTACATTATGATTCATAACAGTAGCAAAATTACAGTTATGAAGGAATAACAAGAATAATATTTGGTTGAGGTCACCACAGCATTAGGAGCTGAACTAAAGGGTCATGGCATTAGAAGGGTCATGGCATCACTGACCCTGATTTGCCTGATTTCTGGGTGAGAAGGGAAACTGACTGGGTGCCTGAGAAGTAACAGAGACTTTGAAGTAAAACTTCAAGTTTCAAAATTTAAAAAGGAAAGGTGTGTTTTAGTCACAATCAAAACTTGTTTAATCTTTCATATGCTGGGAAATGATTCCTGTGTAGATAGCGGAGTCTACTTTCACTTCACACACTGCCACATCAATCAATAATCAACATGTTTATTCACAAAAGTATTAATTACAAAGTTACTCTCTATAATATGCATATTTGCTATGCATATAGACATAGTTATGTTCATAGATACTATGCATATGTAGGCATAGAAAATCATTCTTTAGTTACAATATTGCTCAGTGGACTAGCTCCATGTATTGTTCCGAGTGTTAAATGCAGTAAAAACATTGACTTTTTTTTATTTTGATACATAGGTATCTAAAGTACGTCCAAAGCTAAGTAGTAGCATTCATGATTAAAAATAGAAGCAAACTGCAAAAAAAAAGAGAAGTGTATTTATCTTAAATAACTATAAGTAGAAGTAAAGTTAATTTCCCAGGGAAAAAGATGGCCTGTTTAATGATATAATCTAACTCTTAAAACCGTCTATGTATTCCTAGAATGCCTTCGTGATATGTACAGAATGATGAGTAAATTGGTTCTCAAGTGTGATGTATCGAGGAAGTAGACCAGTGAAACAAAAAGAGTAATATCACAGCACACAAACAGAAAATTCACATTTAGACGGAAATCTCACAGTTTACATCGCATTCATGTTTAAAATTAAACATCACTTTTTCACATTTTGAAGATTCCCCTCTCTAAATGTGGAAAGAACAGCAAGCCAGGACTTTAATATAATATTTTTTTCCAACCTGGAACAGCTGCAAAAAACACAAATCTTGCTGGAGATAAGCTTGGTTATAAATATCAACATTCCCTTTAAATAAGGGAGTCCAGTTTCATACCATCTGCCTCTTTCTAAACAGGGAAAACCAAGAAAATTATAAACCAGGACATTCCTTTCAAATAAAACATTTAAAACGACTGTGGTAAGAAGCCTGTGGAATATTCTCAGCCCTGGTCTTTACATTTGCCTTTGGTAGCTCAAATCACAAGAAAAGGATTTCATGAAAGTTAAGTACCTTAAGTAACTCTTATTCCATTGGTGAAACTACATAAATCAATCAATGAAAGTTACCTTCCAGAATTTTCATGCACAATTATGATGTCTGGATAGACCATATTTTTCTTGAACACATCATATTTCTTTTTTATTTTGTCTCACTTCTGTTACTTCTAGCTTTCCCAAAGTTCTCATAGTTTATTTCAAATACTTTCATGACCTCTAGCATAGAGCAAAAATGATGTGTCCATCAGAACAGGTCTTTCTTTCAGCATGCACTCTGTCCTGTGCAGAAAGCTTACCTTTGCCTCTCTTGGCACAGTTCTTGTTTTTCTTGCTTTCCTTTTTTCTTTTTTCTTTTACTAAAAATAATTTCCTTTTTTCATATAATATATCCTAATTATGGTTCCCCCTCCCTTTACTTCTCCCAGTTTCTCACTACCTCCCTCCCATCTGGATCAATCTCTTTTCTGCCTCTCATTAGAAAACTAATCTAAAGGATAATAATAAAATATGATATAATAAGAGAAAACAAAAGTCAACACACAGGAATAGAGCAAAACAAACAAAAAGAAGGAAAAGAAATCAAGAAAAGGCACAAGAAACACATAGAATCAGACACTCACTCATCTGCACACTTGGGAATAGCACCTGGAAGCCATAATATATACACAAAGGACCAATAGGGTAAGGGGGAGAGGGAGAGCGAGAGAGGAGAGAATAAAGAAATAAAAACCGATGAAAATTTTTAAAAGATCTGATATACCATGATACAAGGAGCCTCCAAAGATGCCACTGAGTTATTTTTCTGTTGGCCAGCTACTGCTGGGCCTGTGGCCACCCTGAAGAATAGAACTAGGTAAGAAGGGTCCTAGGGTCAAACCAAATACTTCTGTTCTAGTAAAGGAACACAGCAATAAACGGCCCCCAATGACACGCTGCTGTACTCATGGATCAGTGCCTTGCTCAGCCATCAGCGGAGGACCTTCCTGCTGCAGGAGATGGGATCAAATACAGAGACCACGGCTAGACAGTATGGAAATTAAGAGACTTTGGAACACTCCAGCCTAGAGGAAATGTCTCTATCAAATCTTTCCCCCCAGGGCTCAGGGAACCCTGTGGAAGAAGAGGCAGAGAGAGCGTTAAGAGTCAGAAGGGATGGAGGACGCTGAACACAGCAAGGCTGGTGCACGTAAGAGCTTGCAGAGGCTGCGGCAGCATGCACCGGGCCTGTACCAGACCGGGTCCTAGAGTGGAAACATGCCTCCATCCCTAAGCAAGATGCTATCTCCAACTGATACCCACTTGCAAATTAAAATTTAGTCTTCTCCAAGGCAGTCTCACTGGGGAAAGCACAGAACGTCCTACGACCTTCTTCTCTCTTTTGTCCTTCACTTTTTTCATTCTTTGTCAATGACCTTGTGATTCAATATTTTAATTTTTTTAACTATATTACTTCATTACTATTACAACAATGAAGTCCACAAACTGTATCCATTTTTCTGTTTATTCAATACAAAGTGATCAGTCCTAAAACTATATATACACAGAAAATAAAAATGAACTTAGTGGGTGAATTTATATATTTGTGCACGTGCACAAATTTGCACACACACACACACACACACACACACATCACAGTAATAATCAGAGAAGAAGAGGCTATCAATTTTATCAATTTGAGAGTAGGGGGACATAGAAGAAAATGGACAGAAGGACTTGGGAAGGGCTGGAGAGAAGAAAGGGAAAAGTGACTTAATTATATTATAATTAAAATTCATTTAAAATTTTTAAAATAAAATTGTTCAGGTCTATTATAACTTGTGGGACCACAGTTATCTGTGCACTCTATCGCAGATCAAATCATCATTTTGTAGTTTATGTCTGTGTATGAATTCATCACTATATAAGCAGCACGGAATTACTGTTTTATTCTATAACTAACTTCATGGTTAATGGTCAGTGCTGTGAAGTTGACAGAATCTAGGGTCACTCTGGGCTATGGGACCTGGGTTTGTCTGTGGAGAGCTGGTTTGATTGCATTTGTTGATAATGATAAGACTCATGTTGACTGCAGCTGAAACTAATCACTTAGAAGGGGGTTCTGCACAGAATAAAATACAGAAAGTAGGAAAAGGGAGAAAATGAAGATCAAGTAAAATATATGAATTAGTCTTGTTTGATCTAATAGATGAGTTTGTTTAAAAAAACATCAAAATAGTATATTAAAGTAATGTTTATTTATATATCATCTTCAATAAATATACCTATAGTTGAGTCTGTACTTGTAAAATAAATTATAGCAACGGTGCAGAGATGGAGGGGAGAAAACAACATTATTTTGTTATAATTTTCTGAAAAAAATATGAATTTTTATAAACATCCAATATAAAATACTAGAGAAATCATTTTAAAAAAGTTTTAAAGGAAGAATATAGACTGGAGACCATGTTCAAAAAAGATCAATCCACATGGAAGATAGAAATTCTGATACAAAAGCAACAGAAAACAATAATGATTTGGGGAAATATTCAAACATTGTTTGTTTGTTTGTTTTCAAGACAGGGTTTCTCTGTTGTAACTCTGGCTGTCCTGGAACTCACTCTGTAGACCAGGCTGGCCCCAAGCTCACAGAGCTCCACCTGCCTCTGTCTCCAGAGGACTGGGATTAAAGGAGTGTGCCACTACTGCCTGCTTTTTTTTTTTTTCTTTTTTTTTTTTTTTATGCTCCATGATGTTGGGTGGTGGTAGAGTATGCCTTTAATCTCAGCACTTGGGAGGCAGAAGCAGGCGGATCTCTGTGAGTTTGAAGCCAGCCTGGTCTACAGAGTGAGTTCCAGGACAGCCAGAGTTACAACAGAGAAACACCATCATGAAGTGAAAAAAAACAAAAACAAACAAACAAAAAGAAACTCCATAGCACATATCACTTTAGAAATCCAAATTGAAGTAACAATGAGGGACCATTTCACGCATCTTAGAACAGCCAGAACCCACAGCACTGAGACCATTAAGCACTGGTGTGAGGGCAGAGCCGCAGGAACCCTTGTTGCTGGTGTGGAGGCAGAACTAAAGTCACTATGGGAGACTCTTGGGCAGTTTCTAACAAAAGTAATCCTATGCTTACCAGTGAACCAGCAATCAATCGTGACATTTGATATTTACCAGAAGGAGCTGAACATGTATGTTTACACAAAAAGCCCTGCACATTATTGCTAACACTTACAAGCAAAGCAATATATCCATTGATAGATACATTTTAAAACTATGCTACTTCCACACAAAGGAGTATAATATGAAGAAACAAAACAAAAACAATATATGACCAAACCCAAAACAACTAAGACTTCAACTGCTTGGTGAAGAAAGGCAATCTGAAAAAGCTATTATTCGTTTTATTATTTTTAAGTAGCACACCAAGTAGTGGGTTTCATGCACACTTTGTTCTTATTGATCGTTTTCCACCACTTCCCTCCCTTTATGGGTTCCTCCTACACAAGACAGAAAACATGCTGTGTTTGTCTTTCTGGGTCTGGCTACTTTTATTTAACATGGTAAGTGCCAGTTCCATCCATTTTTCAACAAATGACATGATTTAATTTTTCTTTGCAACTGAATATAATTACCCTGCTCAGATCTACCACAAATCTTTATCCATTCATCTTTTCACAGACATATACGTTGGTCCTATTAGCTAATATGAATAGGAGAGCAGGCAACATGCATGTATAGGGATTTCCAGGGTAGAACTGAGAGTCCATTGAGTATAAATATAGGAAGATATAGCTGGGTCACAAGATACTTCTACTGTCAGTATTTTGAGAAAACTGCATCTTGATTTCCACAGCGCCTATACCAGCTTTCACTCACACTAACAGTGAACGAGATTCCTCTGATCACTAGTGTTTGTTTTTTATTTGCTGATGAAAGCCATTCGGAAAGGAGTGAAATGGATTCTCAAAGCAATTTTACTTTACATTTCCCTGATAGCTATATTCAATTATTGTCAAATATTTCAAAAATATACATTAGGACAAAAGACAGCCTTGCTGATGAATGAAGCTAGGAAAACTGAACATTCCCACATACAAAAGACACTAGATACTGATCTCTAATTCTGTACAAAAATCAGCTCCCAATGGATCGAAGACCCCAGTATAAGAAGCCTGAAGCCTCTGGAGGAAAACTCTCCAAGATATAGAGATGGGACAATTTTTCTTTAAAAAGACTTCAATGACACAGAAAATAACACTAGGAATTGACAAACTGATTTACAAGAAATTTAAAAGCAATACAGCAAAGAAACTATTAAGAGAGTGAACAGACAGCCTATAGAGTGATTGAGAAGCCCTCCCAGCTATGCTTCAGAGAGGGATTAAACATAGAATGTATAGAGAATTGTAAAAATCAAAAACACAAAATAATCATATGCCAATCACTGCCAATAAACAGTGCAGATAGTACTCAAAAGTAGTAACACAAACAGCCAATACACACACTTCCCACAGTGTTTCCACACATTCTATTACACTAAGTATACGATATTCATGGGGGAGCAAAATGCTTCAAACAATAAGAAGAAGAGTGGTAGATGCAGGAGACTCCCGGAGCAGTGACTGCATCCTGGTGGACACATGTCCTTACACACATGTTCGAACCCACAGGATGGACGGAGCCAACAGTGAAGCCTACTGAGCTGTCAGCTTGGAGTGATGACGCACTACTACCCTCTCCTTAGACCAGCACACACACCACTGTGCTGGGGCTGTGTGTCACAGGTGAGGCTGCATGTGTGTCTGGGCAGGAGATACGTGGGAATCTCTACACCATCCCTTCTACTTTTCTGTTTTCCTAAAACTTATCACAAGAAGTTTTTTAATAAAAAACCTCCCATAAAATCTTTCACGGCTTTGAGTTTAGAGTTTCACTGGTAAAAGCAAATGGCTTACTTCCAGATGCAGGACTGTTGAGAACATCGCCGCCTACTGGGAGGAAGGGTAGAGATGCATTGTCAGGTCAATAGCTGCTATGCCTTTCTGCCATTTTAATTAACTATTTAATTAATTTTATTCATTTGGTGTGTGTATGTTGGGGGTGTTACGTGTAAGAGAGTGTGTGTGAGCCAGAGGACAACCGCAGGAGTCAGTTCTCTCTTTTCACTATGTGTGTCCTAGGGGTGGAAGCCAGGTCACCAGGCATGAAGGCAGGGTCTGCCTCCACGAAGCCACCTCACCGGCTCCCCATTTCCCCTGCTTTGAAGGTAAAGAAGTATTTAAAAACTTATTCCAGTAAAGAGACAACATGAGCAAAAACAGTAAAGTGTTCTATAAGTTGACAATTTCAGAGCTGTATACAACTTAAAATAGTTGGAGCAGTGTGTGTGTGTGTGTGTGTGTGTGTGTGTGTGTGTGTGTGTGTACTGGGGGGGTGGTAGGAGTTAAACACGTAAAAGATTGGTGAGAAAAGAAAAGCCAGAGCACACTAAACTAGAATAAGAGATGTACTTAAAGACACAGGGGAACCATGAACCCCAGGAGAGGTTCTTAACTAATTTAAGTTTCGGGAGCTTATTCTAGAAGTATGGTGGAGATGGATTTGGGGGAGGAGATCTGGAGTCCAGACAATAGATTAAGGTAGGAATTAGGGAGCAGGTGAGGTCTAGATTGGATCCTTGGCAGCAAAGAAGAAAGAAAGGAGGAGGATAGAGGGTGGAAAGGCTGAGACTGTGGGGATCATCTAGACACAGAAGACACCTTGGAAGGGCAGGGTGCCTTTTGCTTTGAGATCAAAACAGAGACATCACTGCAGACGGCTTCTGAGGGTGTTGGTGTGTGTGTGAAAGAATGCATATGGCAAGGTGGCAAAGTCAGTGATCATTTCTTGATGTCTTGTGCATATGTTTGACCCGGGAAACAAGCCCATGTGTCCAGACTGGAACAAAGGTGGCTGGGGGATTTGAGAAGCATGGAAGTGACAGTAAACATGGGGTGAAATGGGAGACCCAAAAACTGCTCACAAACAAGTTTTATAATAAAAGACTCACATAAAAATGTTCCTGGAAAGTACTGGATAATTACCTAAATTTCAAAATGTTTCTTCTATTAGGAATTTATTTTTTGAGACAGGGTTTCTCTGTTGTAACTCTGGCTGTCCTGGAACTCACTCTGTAGACCAGGCTGGCCTGGAACTCACAGAGATCTGCCTGCCTCTGCCTCTGCCTCTGCCTCCCAACTGCTGGGATTAAAGGCGTGTGCCACCTCTGCCCCAGCTCTATTAAGAAATTTTATTATCACATTACCCAAGATTCTTTTTCATAATCTAGATTGTATCTCACAGAAACCACACACAGAACTCATTAAGGGATATATTTTCAAATTACTGCTGAATTCCTAACAACGTAAAGAGCAATGAGTTTTCCCAGGACAATTTTTGCAGTAAACTGTGTAATCAGGTTAGTAAGTGCCTAATGCTTCGCTGAAATTCTGCACCTCTGCCTCTAATGGGCAGGTCTCTCAGTGCTAAGGTGATTATGGGAGGATGTTCAAGTGAAGCCTTTGGTATGGGGCACTTAAAATTACCTACTCATCTATTCTGGGCATACCACCTATGTAAGAAATAAACTTTTGTGGTTTCAAAACATTGAGATATGGACTTGTTTACATGAATACATGACTATATGATACCCAAGGCTATTATAACTGCTAGTCATTTTTTTCCAGGAAGCATTTCATGAATATACTGTACTCTGATTTAGGTCAATAAATATTCTGTTGCATGTTTTTATAAACAAAGTTGCAATAAAGCGGCTGATGTAATTATGTTTTCTTTATTAAACTGTATTCTTCAAGGCAAGAACTCTGTGCAGAATTTAGTATCATCACTAGCTAGCAGAATTTAGCTCTTAGTAGGTCCTTTACAACGATGAAGAATGCACTCATCATTCACTTACTAGTAACCGAAGACTACCCTAGTTAGTGGAAACTGAATGAAAACAGAGCCATCATACACTGCATTATTTACTGTTCTTGCTGTGACCAGATAACCTCACAAGTAACAACTTAAAGTAGGAAGAATTTATCTGAGTTCACCATAAAGGACACAGCCCATTGTGGCCCTGACCGCACAATGACGGGTGCATGTCACGGGTGTGGCAGCGGTGATGAGTCTGCTTGGTTACACCTCCGCGGACCAGGAAGGAGAGACACAACAGGAAGGGAGGCTGAGCTACATATCCTATGGCCCTTGAGTTACTTCCTCCACTAAACCTCAACTCCCAAAGGCTGTACAGCCTCCTCGCAAAGCAGAACTGTTCAAATACTTGAGGCTTTGTGGCGTATTTCACAGTAAAACCACAATCATAACTTACATTCTTGTTAGTGATAGCCATAATAAGCAAGATAAGTATAAAATATGGGCTTATTAAATACTGCTAAATACTACAGGACAGAGAAGGGTGCATAGTGTAGATGGTAGATCTTCTAACCAAAAGGTGACCATTTAATACATATAGATGGAGACCCTAATACAGTGCAAAAGAAATTATGCTGAAATGGGAAAGCCTGGAATGTTTAAGAGAATGTAAAAGTGAGTTCTAAGCCTGGAACAAATAAATGGGTACAAGAGCAGGGATGAGATTAGAAAGAAAACAAAGGACAGGCTCTGTGGAAAAATCCTGGCCGATTGCAGAGCCTCCACTTTCCAGATGAACGCCTGGAGAGCCACTGACCCGTAGTGAGCCGGGAGAAAGGGAAGACGTGGTCAGACGGGCTAGAGGCTGGTATTCACGTTATGCTGCATTTCCTTTCTATATCTCCTCTGAAGTAATGTGTCAATAAATTAAGAAACAGGAAATGGAATGTTATATACTAATTTATGTTCACTAATTGATGTAGTACAGCATTGATTAAAACCAATAAGTAATTACCAGAATACCGTAATGTGCTAAAGTATAATAATGTACCAAGTATCAAGAGACTACATGTTAAATGTGGTAACAAGTCGGTACACAATAGTACAATATTATTTTACAAATAAGTCAGTTAAAAATCCAAGGCTTTTAAATCTCACTTGATTTACTTTGATATGTCTAAATTACACAAAATAAAAACATGTAAGCCATTTTCTCATTATAATAGTGCCCCTGTAATAAAAAGCCATGTTTAGAAGCCATTGCCAGTTTATTGCCAGAAGCAAACAACTCAAACCAAGAAAAACAAAGTGAAAGGAAACAAATCACATATCAAAACACCTTTTTTTCCAAATGTTCAATCAAGAAAACACACCTTCCGCTGTGTCCTTGATGCTGCCAAGTCTAAACTCTGGAAAGCGGCCAAGAAAAGAGATGTTTCCCGAAGCAAGGTCTCAGAAGCTGGGCTGCATTCCTGGCAAATTCAATTCCAGTCGCCAAAAATTACACTCTTGCTTGATTTTTCTTACTGTAATTTAAAATGAGAATATATGGACAAATTAAATGGATGATTTCCAGTTACCTAATTGACTAAAATCAAAATGCATTGACAGGGCTGGAGAGAGAGTTCAGTTGGTAAAGAGCCTGCTGAGCAATGGAAAGAGCAGAGTTCAGGTTTCCCAAATGCATGAAAAATGCCAGGCAGGAGCAGGGACCCACCAGATTCTCAGTGCTTGGGAAGCTGAGAGAGGATATACCTGAAGCGAGCTGCATAGCTGGACTAGTTGAATCTGTAAGCTCTGGGCCCTAGCACCCCACCCTACCTCAATATATTATGGGGAGATAACCGAGGAGGACTCCTGAGGTCAGCCCTGCGCCTCCAGATACGCCCTAACTACAAACCTGTGAACACACACACACACGAGTAAAAAATAATTTTAAAATTGAAATGAAACAAAAAATGAGGAAAGCATTTGGAGTTTCATATGGTTCTTTCTGTTTCGTTCTTTGAATCCTAGTTTTCTAACAGCTATCTATTCAACCCAAACAGATTTAACTGCCAAAGTATATTTGGAAAATAGTGCGTCTTCATAAGGCACAATTCCATGATAATGGCTGGGAGAAGGTCCCTTAAAGGAAAGCCCCATCGCAGAAATCTACTTTACCTAATGGATGAGCAAAGGTCGTCTGAGGAGTAGTGGGAGATGTTCTACCATGTTCTAGAGTCATGCATGAGTGTCAACGCCTAACTTCAAATTTCTTAGAGTTATTTCAATTTGTATATCATTAATTCACAAAGCAGTATTATTGAGTCATAAACTTTAAAGTACATACTACTTCCTAAACACTTATTAACAGCAATAATAGAAAATAATCATGTAGACCTATTTTATTCATTTTTGTTCTGTGTATATACAGATACTCATTGAACATAAAAGTAGTATGTATTATGCAGAGGGATCCAGCCTTTTCTACAGATGGGTTCACGGGGACTCTACTCAGGAAGGGAGAATGGGCATAAAGAAATGACAGATGAATAAAATAGTTTGTTCTTCTATGAGACTCAAAAAATGACACGCACGATCACGCTTTAGAGATAAAAACGCAGTAGTGTTTTTAATAGGAAAATTTAACAGCGTACATATTAAGGAGAGAAAAAGAGTAAGAGAGAAACAAAAGCACACTGCCAGGGGAGAACCACACCAAGAGAGAGAGCTGCTGCTGCCAAAAACTTTTAAAGGGCCAGTGCTGCTTTTGGTATGCAGATGATGGTCACAAGCAGATGCCATCTTGGTAAGCAGGTGTCAGTCTCCAGTGGAGCCAGAGTCCTCCCTCCTGCAGCAGGCCCGCCAGCTTTCAGGTTATTTCAAAGAACATTTGACACAATGACCAGTTAAGGGTTGAAAGCTCCTGTTGGTTGAATTCAGCTCTTTTGGTGCGGATTCATTTTTCAGGTGTGCTAATTTTCCTTTTAGCTTCTATCAGTTAAAGGCTTATCTATCTCTTCCTGAAGTACCAACACCTGCCTCAGGGATGGCCTTTATGATATGCTTGCAGTATGCATAGATGGCTCCTGCACATGCTGGGACCTAGAAGGCCTGCAAGGTTTTCAGGTGAAATGGCTGCATTCCTTTCTCAGCCAACAACAACCAGCTGGGGTAGGCCATGTCATGGGCCTCAACAGTTTCACATACATATTATGTGACAAACTCTGAACCTTTCTCTAGTTTACACTGAAATTACTCTTGTGTAGACGAGAATCAAATTTATATTATTCCAAACTGCTTTCTAACAACACGAACTGAAAAAAACAATATATTTGAGAATATTGATTTTATTAATTCCAATGGGATCATTATATCTTACAATTTTACACAACTTCCCCACACACACACACACATACACACACACACACACACACACACACACACACACACACACGTGAATGACGTGCCTGTAAAAGCCAAAAGGTCACCAGATCCCTTGAAACTAGTGTTACAAGTTAGATTCAGGAGTAAGACAGCCAGTGTGGGTGCCGGGAACTGCTCTTCAGTACTCTGCAAAAGCAGCAAACTCTCTTAACTGCTGGGCCAGCCAGCCAGCCTCAAGGACATTTATAAGCGCAGATAAGAATTCAACCCAAGAGTCGAAACATGAAGAATGGCTTTTAAATAAATAGTGCTATTACAGAATAAAATTTGATGCTTAGCTAGTACCACAGACTAAAAATAATAAAAAATAAATAAATCATGGTCATAAATGCAAGGCTACTATTATAATATACTTGGGAAAACGTCTGAGTTTAAACTTCATGATTTTGAGCTGCATAATAGTTCCTTAGAGACTAAAAACTGAATAAAAATAAACTTGACTATGATTAAAATGTTATATGCTTCAAAGAACAAGAAAGTACAGCGATGATCCAACAATGTGATAAAGCATTTACAAATCAGTTGTTCCATAAAAGTTTTGTACTCAAATTATATGAAGGATCCTTACCATTTAACAATTAAAAAAAAAAAATTAATTCAATTTTCCAAAGATCAAAGTATTTGAAAAGACATTTTTCTAATGTTTTTTTTTTCTTCAAATTTCCAACAAGCACATGAAAGGATGTTCCAAGTCGTTATATATTATGGAAATTCAGAACACTGGTACATCGCCATGGTTACATGGTGCCTATATCAAAAGAAAGTCACTGACAGTGGAGGGAGATGACAGAGCAGAGGGACTGGAAGCTTCACACATTGATTAGAAGAAAGTGAAAGAGTGAACTCATGATTTAGAGAGCAGTCAGCAACTGCTCAAGAACCCACACAGAATCGCACGTGACCAGTACTCCAGTTCTTAAGTGTACACTCATGAGAAATGAAAGCATCTCAGTAACAAAACTTGTACATGATTCTTCAAAACAGAATTATCTTAACAGCGGCAGAGGAATCATTCATAACGAACAGACTGAAAAGCCAAGGCATAGTCATAAAATAGGTTATTAGGCAGGCAGGAAAGCCATCAAATGTTGATGCTCATTACAACATGCATGATCCTGGAAAACAAGCTAAGTGCAAAGGAGCAGGCAGAAAAGCTCACTGAATCGGTGCTATTGTTCTGTTTACATGAAATATTCAGAATAGGGAGATTAAAAAGATCGACGGTTGCTTATGGTGCAGGGTAGAAGAGATAAAGTGTGACTTCTACTAGAGAAAAGATTTCTTGCTGAAATACAAAAATATTTCAAAATTAGGTGTGTTGATGATTGTACAATTTTGTAAACATTCTAAAACTACTCAAATGTAGGAATTAAAAAATGGCAAATCTTATGCTTTTGAACTATATATCTCAATATGGAGTTTAAAATAAAAGTATCATAAGAATCCATTCTGAAGTCCTTATCTAAAAACTTGGGGGCCATTGTTTCTTAGAAGCGTTTAGATTGTGTAAAGATAAAATGTCCATCTCTCCTAATTACATATGTGAGACTCATGAAGGTGAGTGAGGATGAACCCTGGAGAAATCTCATGCCCGCTGACGGCACTAACACTCCAGGGACAGTTCAGCCTTGGTTGTTACTCAGTTACAGTTCATTTCTAAGCTCCAGAATTGGCAATTTAACAGAACTACTGAAATTTCAAATGTAAACAATGGGAACTGGATCCTTATAAACGATGATGAAATCAGTGATAACATCCAGCAGTTCGCATGTGTAAAATGGCAGTTAGCGGGCAAGCGCTGTGATTATGTAATCAGCCCTGTGGTTGGAACCTGTGCTAATGTCCCTCTGGAATAAGCACAATTAGCTGCAACTGAAGAAGCAGTTCCCTGGAGACTTGGAAACTGACCCACTTGAGCATGATACCTTGAAGGGAAAAGGGAGGAAATCTGCATTAAAATCTTCCCACAGAGCTCACTCTTTACTGGGAACAACTTGTTCTGAGCTGTGGACTGACTTTACATCTGTAAAAAGGGTGAAAAGACTCTATGTATTTGTATCACAGAGGTTTATAAGATGAAATATGAGTATCAAGGTATATATAAATAAGATATTACCAGAAAATGATTTCATTATCAACTGAATCAATATTAAAAGTGGAGTACATAGTCAAATTCTCTGAAAGCTCTGAAATGTTAATTTTATCAAAAGAAATGCTAAGCATTAGTTTAGAGATGGCATTATCTACATCTAAACTATAAAATCTAAATATGTGCAACTGGCCCCTAACTAAACTATCACCTTAAGCTTTCATGAACTTCCTATAGGCCATATTTAAAGGTATCAGAGAATGCAAATATATGTGGTTACGGATTATGTTTTGGTTAAATCGATATATCTAGGAAGACCAGAAAATGTTTTGTTTTGTTTTTTCCTTGCAGGTAACCATATTTTCTGAACTTCAAATGATTTCTATTTTAGCACATATGTTTACATATGACATAGTAAACACATATATTCTATGTGTTACTAGGGCAGCTAAAAAAAAAAAAAAAAACCTGCTTCTATACAATCCTTTAAAGGAGAGTGTTACAAACATCATAGATGTCAGAATTTCTCCAGGCTACTTTCATTTGTTCAATAACAGATTTAAAGAATCTGTGTTTGAAAGGTTGGAAAACTAATAGCTTAAAGGGTGCCTCTGATCATTCATTCGTTGTACTATTTAAAACCTCCAGTAATTCCTCATCTACACGATGCAGATTTCTTTGCATGGAATATAACAGCCTTCTTCACTTGGTCACTAGGTCCCAATAGCCCCAGCTCAAGCCACATTATGAATAGTCTGTCCTAGCCGCTGAACTCCTTTCTGCTCTCTCACCAATGGCATCCCTGCCTTTTCAACTTCAGTAGCTTTACAGCTCTATTCTCTTTACCTTGATGCAAAGCTTCTTCCTGGAATTATCAACCTTGAATTCATGGGAATTCTAGAAGACCCTTTTTAATTATATATTTAATCTGTATAATTTTCCTATTCCTCCCAGACAAGTCTTTGATTGTATGATTGATGCATTTGTCCTTATTAAATATCTCACATGCTTACCATTTATAGTTGTTTGGTTTTAACATACAATGGTCAAACATTTACAATATCCAGGTAGCAACTTATTTTTGCCTTTCAACAGAAAAGTCTAAGATCTTAGAGAAATGTTGACCCATCTCTATGGAAGATAAAAATCAAATCTTGATTATGAAATGTAAGGAAAAGTGACGCTTCTGGTGTTGGCCTTTTCCAGGCCCTAAACGTAGAAATGTGGGTAGCCCATAGACCTGGAAAGGAACAGAAACAGGATTGTCTTTGGAGGTTACACAAAGGAATACAGCCCTGATAACGCCTTCCTTTCCATTCCATGTGATACATGTCAAACGCCAATAGGAATATTGGACAATAAAAGTGTTTTGTTTATAAGCTAATAACTTGTGGTGTGTTATGCCAAGAATAAAAACTTTATGTTTCTCGTATATTTTACTTCCTTATCATCTTTTACCTTTGCTGCTATCTCCCACCTACCCATCCCTTTTTTGGATGGAGTTCTAAACATAGAGGCCATGCATTATGAATGCATCAGCAACAAAGATTTTCTTGAGTTGGTCTTCTTTGAATTAAAGCATGCCTCTAGGTTCTTTGTTAATTTCCTTGATTTGATGGAGTGTTTTCTTCCACTTGATTTCACTGTCAAATGCTATGTTTTCCAGAATATTTTAGCACATAAAAACACGCAGAGGACATTTCTGCATAATCCAGAGTTGTCCACATGTTTGGGGGAGGAAGCAGAGTTGAGGAGAGGAAAGAAAATAGAGGATGAGAACCCTAGAATCAGAGAAAGGACAGAAAGAGAAGGTAAATAAACTGCCACAGCCCTGCCTGAAGAGACTGAGTGCTACACTGAATCACTAGGAAGAATGCATCACTGTTGGGGGCCAATGATACCCAGGCTGTGGACATAACCAGCTTGACAAGGATCCTGGTTTTTCCCTTAGCTAGGAGTCTGAAGCCCACCAACTGCTTTGCTCCTTTCTCATCTTTACTGTATGGTGACAAAAGCCTCTCATTAATAATATTGTCTATTTTGACCTTATAGTGAAAACTCAAATCAATTCCTGGGCTGCTTGGGAGAGGAACACTGCCATCTCAACTCTAAGTAATTATAACAGTCTTATCGGCCTTCAAGTTTTTGGCATGTGTGAATACTATTCATGCTTTCTGTAGATATATTAAAAATTATTCTTGGTAAAACTGACCTTCCCATAGAGACAAATCCATAGTCAAGAACAGAAACGAAGTCTAGACAGTATGTCAGCAAGCTTGAAAAAGCAAATAGATAATTCACCCCTAAATGTCTGCCCCCCTTTATTGTAGCAAGTATACAGACCTAAAATTCAGCTATTCATTAATAGATTATTGTGTTAAGACTACCCACTAAAATAACCTTGAAGATTAGAAGCCTGCAGCTAGGAGGGGATGAACACTCTTGCACTGATGTATGCCCGAACACCTGCATTCTATTAGATAAGAAGTTAGCAGTCTTGCTATTTCAGTCAGGACAGCTCTCTGTCTTGAGGGGAGTCTTGTAATTTTTCCCCAATGTACACATTGTTAATTTTTCTCTCTTAACTTTTCTAACTTCTAATTCCCTTATTTCTATTATTAAAGAAATGCTCTTGCGTGTCATAATTATCATAAAGTGCATTCTATGTGTCTCAATAAAGCGCATAAGCGTGCCAACTAAAGGTCCCATAGAAGAGTGAAGTACTGCATTCACTTGTCATAACTTCGCTGTTTATCCTCCTTCGTGGAGACCGAGGAACCCCGTGTGGACTAGAGCTGGACCTGACTCCCTCACATCACAACACTTAAGTATGGTGGTGAAAAAATGACAGAACTAATCTCCAGTCCTTCCTGCACCAAATGAACTTGATGGCTAGAAATGTTTCAGAGCCCAGGAAACAACATGTCTGTTCCCAGAGACAAATCTAAAGCTTTCCAGCCAGCGTACTTCCCACTTGAATCAGGGTATAGACTGTAATCTGTAATTAGGATCTTGTCATGGGTTGCCATATAATTTATTATTCTAAATTCAACAGACACTCTGGATTGAGTCGTCTTTGTTTCGTCATAGTTACACTTTTAGGTTTTACAATCTAACTGGACTGCTATTTTTGCAATTCTATAACTATGTGAAACTATAAAAGAAACAAGTTATTTTCCCGCAGCAATTTCCATGACTTAAGAGACATAAAACCTTCGTTTTATGAAATTCTCTTACTTTGTGATTCAGCACAATGGTTTCTTCTATCACTGAGTACAGAATGTTTGCTTTTTATTATTATTCAAATTTACGAGGTTAAAAAAAAATCTTTTTCACTAAAATATATGCAAGAATCACTCTACTGTTTCAAAGACACCTGGCATTTCTACCATATAAAAATGATTAAGTGCATTTAAGAGGTCTGAAAAAGAATTAGTTCCTGGACTAAATGACTCCTATTTGTTTGATTAAGAAATTTCTTGAGAAAATTAAATATGAGTAAATATATCACTACTTTCTATTAGCGTCATTTTGGCTATGCAAAGAGAATACAAAAATACTATATTCTAAAAAGTATGTTTAAGACCTCCATAGAGCCAATATTAATGATATCAAAACATAGATATATGCAAAAATTATGGGGAAAATATGGCCTCACTTCATGCTTTGACATGTGCACTCACAGAGGAATACTTTCTGATGGGGTACTTAGCATTGTAGTAAAAAAAGAATATCCTTCCTCAAGTTGACAAACCTCAGCATTCCCCAAATTCTCAAAAACCAAGAGTAGCTGCTTTAAGACAATGAGACATTATAATGATGTAAAAAATGCTATTACATACTTCAAATGACCAAGAAATATCACTCATAATAAGACACCAGAGCACTAAGGTAGCAGTCCTGGGCTACAATTCCATTCACTTGAAGCTTTCAAATAAGCAAACGTGATAGTTAATATTAATTATCAACTTGATGGGACCCAGAATCATCTAGGAGACAATACTCAGGGCATGCCTGTGAGAGATTATAGTCATTATATTGACTATATGTTGACTGGAAAGGCCCAGTCTAAAAGTGGGCAGCACCATTCCCTAGGCTGGTCTTAGGCTGCATATGAAGGAGAAAGTCTGCTGAGCACAAGAACATATTGTTCACTTCTTCCTGACTGTTGATGTTCCCAGCAGCCCCATGTCCCTACCTCTATGTCTTCTCTGCCATCTTGAGTTACATCCTGTACATTAATCCAGAATAAACCCTTCCACCCATCCTTAAGTTGCTCTAGACAGGTATTTTTTCAGCCAAAGGAAAGTAAATAATACAGAGACGTATCTAATCAGTGTCTGGAATCCATCAGACTATATTACTCCAGCAATGGAGCTAACATGGATGATGCAAAACGCTGAGTCTGGGTAAGGATATCCATTCTGAAAACTAAATATTTTTGCTAAAGGTGATGAAAGTCCAGTTTCTGAGAAAGGGAGTAGAGAGTGAGAGAGGCTAGGAGGAACTAATAACCAATTTGGCATCCTAGCAAAAAGCACTAACACCCCAGTCAACTTGTTAATAGCAACACTGATGTTCTAACACTTTACAAACTCAAGATGGAAGATAAAAACTTATTATTGAGTCTTAAAGTCATTGTGATATCCTATCTAGTCTACCTTTGATCCAGTTTCTTTTCTAAAAATGGAGAGTCCAGTAAAGCAGGAAAGAGATTATATAAATAGTTCTAAGAAATACGAGGTCCTTTTGAACACTCAACACTTACTAGAGAAGAAATACATAATTTCTGCTCTAATGCTTTCTTTATCCATTGGTAGCACATCTGTAACTGGTACCCACTTTTCTGGGTTATTTGAGCAAAATCAATAAATAAATAAATAACTCTATTTAAAAATAAAAATCAGGAAAATAGCTACCAGTGAAGACAACCACAGTAATTTTTAGCCTATGGAAATGAAAACATAAAAGTTCTTCCACTTGAGCTGTAAAAAAAAGAGACAGGCAATGAATTTACAGCTGCATGAACTAAACACAACCAACCTCTCTTTGTCCAAAACGGACAGTGAGGCAAGAGGAATTTTACACATTTAATGTTTACCTCAAAATACAATGTAATATTGTCCTATAACATTATATTTTCTTCCCTTGTTTAAATATGTGAATATGCTTTCATCAGCATGATCAGTGGAGACCTAGAATGAAATACAACTTAAAATGTAAAACAGCAACAAGTGACTCAGCACTGGATGTTTCTTATTGTTGATTACTAATGAAAATGAGATGGATTGCAAAGACCCTGTTTAGATAGTTAAATGGGGTAAGAGGCACTTTGCAAGATGGAGTTTTTCAAAAATATCTGTTTCAAGTTTTCCTTATTCAGACATGGGTGGGGGGAGTAATGATCTTGTTCCTGAATTAAAGGAAAACAGGTGGTCTCAATATAGCTTCCACTTACCTTCAAATTCTGCCTTTTTCTAGACTCGGGAGATCTCTAGAATCTAGAGGATTTCTCAACAGCCTTCCTTGGCTTTTCAAAATGACATCAAAAAGTTTAGAAATCATTAGATTTAACACTAATATGTCCTAATCTTTCCTAGAGCACCCACAGAACTACACATACCCTTCTTTGTGTCTTCTTGGGGAGCAGTTGGAGAACTAATACTGTTAAGGGCAGAGGAACTGTCATGCAAGACACTACATGCACTGCCTAAGCAGAAACAACCCTGAATCAGTAGGGGAGAGTTGAGTGGGCTTAATTCTCATTTCTCAGCAACCCACAGGAATATGAGAAAAATAAGGAACATTTTAATGTACTCTTAGCTAAACAAATGGAAATTGTAATCAATAATACCTTGCATTTGTGCAGATCACTATTTTAATTATTCTTTCAAATCAATTAGTCCTACTATGGTATATATTAGACTGAGAACCTTGCAGATGAGAAACTGTAGGGGGTCCTCACCTAAGGAAAACTAACCTTATCAGCTTCCTTACTGGGGTGCATTGTTCACAGCAGAACAAGCTAAGGTCTTCTCCTGAGTATTTATACACTGCTGGCACAAAGAAATAAAAGCCAACTTCCTCCTCCTTTGTGTCTCGCTATATAATGTTTGTTCTGCTGAATCACGTGGGGCCAAAAGATCTGAGGGAAGAAGAGATTTGTAACAGTGACCTGTGTTGCTATCTTGTAGACATTAAATATGTACTCAGTAGTAGGTGCTTACAGGTTTAACATGCTTCAAGGTAGACTGCAAGGAAGATCACATAGGAAAGCCCTTCCTGCAATGAGTTGCAATTTCCAGAGGAAGTTCACAGAGTTCAAGTGGAAGACGCTATGTCGCAGAGCCCCCTTTTCCTAGTCATCCACACCAGACAGCAACATCTGGATTCACCAAGAGCCAAGGAAAAAAAAAACTCCACCACTAACCAATAAAGCAACGCTTCTCTACAAATATTTAGCTTTCAGAGACAGGAAACAGGAAAGAGTAAATTGGAGTTAAAACACAGAACCGAGAGGCCTCAGAAGGATTTGTAGAAATTAGAGTTACATGCAGCTACAAAAAGGCCCCTGGAGTTAATGGACGGCACAGGTAGCAAATTCCCAGCCTTTGGAGTGGATGGGATTGAGAGTTTCAGGACTAGAAGCACCAGGACACCGTGGCAGGGCGCACCCTCCGTTGCTAGGCAACCGAGGCGACCACGCCTACCCCGCCCCAGCCCAGCCTTCCTCTCTAGGCGCGATTGGCGGAGACGTGTCGGAAAGGCGGCCTCCCCTGCTGTGATCGGAGCCCGGCTCCACCGGAGGAGCCTCTCGATGCCCAGCCCCCGCCTAGGGCCGCCCCGGGGCCGGAGCTAAGGTCTCCACAGGGCTGGCAGACGCTGGGGAAGCGATCTTCCAGCCCCGGGCCTGCGTCCTGAGCATGATGACCCCGAACCCCAAGCCCTCGCCGGAAACACACCTCAGCGTAGCCCAGCGAGGGCGGCCCAACTGCGGGTCCGGCCGGGTGGGCAGCTGTCCACGCTGCTGTCACTCAGAGGCAGGGGCGGGACGTGGAGCCGCACACCCTTACTCCAGAAGGACCCCACGAAGAGGGGCGGGGCCAGCCTTCAGTCTGCATTCTGATTGGCTAGGTCTTCCCTGCGCGAGCCTCCTGGACTGCGCTTGCCCTTAGGCCCAGCCTTTCAGTGCTTCTGAGGATGCAGAAGTTAACAGTGCGGAGCCTGGCTATTTTCACAAACCTAAAACAAAATCCAAAAGTTATTTTAATGAGTGGCCAACTTCCACCTTTTACACACAAACATGTCCAGATCCAAGCAGAGGAATATCCTTAGGAATGGATTCCAATATTAATGAGGGGTTAGGGTGGAATAAAAAAGAAAAGGAATGGGAAACTCTTAATTTTTAACTTTTAGTAAGAGAGTGGATTTAGGAAAAGTCATTGCTGAAGCATGCCCAATGACTGATTGCGTGTCAATTTTAGGAACTCAGTTTTCTCACTGAGGTATTTACAATTTGAGATGTATTTGACAATTGACTGTTTTCTAAATTATGCTTTTTACAATCCTGACAAAACTTCCTGAGAGATATTATTATCCACATTGTATGAAGCACAGACTAGGAGAGGTTAAATTATCCAATCACAGAACAAATCTAAGAGTCGACGTTGTTCTTTTTATACTGATGTAAATTTAATTTAAAATCCCTTCAAGTGCAATGTTTCTATTACTAAAGTTTCCTACTCTCCTCTGGCTAACCCATCACATCTTTTATAAAAGACAAAACACCATAAAAAAATTGTAGACATATAGATAGAGTTCTCTGAAATCTCCTATGATATATTGAAGAATGAAACCCAAAATGTGATTTTTATTTTCTGCACTTCCAAATAATTTTCTGGTATCCAGTTTCTTTAAACCTAAACAAAGATAGTATTAAGTGATATTATATCAATGTTCTTAACCAGGCTGTGTCTGTATTTTCTGGGGAAGGGATTTAAAATAGTGAAGTACTTGTATTTATGTTTTATTAAATCAAAAACAAAAAATGGGTATCTATTAAGATATGATAGTAGAAAGAAAAATAAATACCTCAAGATACATACTTCCTTGTTCAAATAAAATGTTCACCATGTTGTGACAAAATTGTTGGGATAAGAGGAACACATTCCAATTGCAAATTATTTGATTTGATCTTCCTGAACTTCCAAATTCTTCTAAAAGCTTGAACTATGAATAACTCTACCCAATACTTTCTTGATGTGTGTGACTTATGCTCACATTTAAATTTCTTTAATCTTTTAAAAATATTTTATTCTAAAGGAGTTATGATTGTGTATTAATAAGTACATTGTATAAATAGTGTTAGCTTTAAGTAAAAGTGGAGAATGTCTTTGACTCATTTTTCAAATGCGTATTCAAATAGAGAAAATGCCTTTGTTTGAATTTCTCACCGCATAACATATACATTTAAGTAAATGTATTATATGCATGTAAATGTGTTATCTTTGAAATAAACACAGCTGTATGTTCCACATATGTATAGCTGCAGATGTTTGAGGCATTTGTTCTGATTGCTGGAACTCTGCACCTTTTTATTTAGTCACACATCCAATGGAAAGCACTGTGCTCCATATGCAAAGAACAGCAAATAATGAGTCTCTGCCACTGAATTTCTTACTGTGAATGTCCTTAAGAGATGAGTATGGCTAAACCACTTACTGTGTATGCATTTACTGCTGTATGAAATGGCATCGGCCACCCTACAGTATATAGTAACTACTACAAAATACCTTTACAACCGTCTTTAAAAATAACTAAGGTAAAAAATAAGGTTGTCTCCAACTAACTTAATACTTCCTACATTTGGAGTAGGAGAATTTGAGGCTGTTTAGACCTCAGTGATTTATCTTGCATTTGATATTTATGCTCCAGCACTTTCAATTCCTGTGTAGACACAAGGTATATTGGAAGAATATATTGGAACCAAGTGCTAAATAAATATATAAATATATTTGAGAGGTAGGCAAGACATAAATTGGAAGGCAGTGTGGTACACACTCCTGTCCCTGCATGTGGGAAACTAAGGCAGAAGAATTGCTGCAACTTCAGTTTTTTTTTGTTGTTGTTGTTTTGTTTTGTGTGTGTGTGTTCCGTTGCTGTAAAGACACAATGATCAAGCATTTAATTTGGGGCTTGTTTACAGGTTCAGAGACTTAGTCCATTATCATCACGACTGGGAATATGGCAGAATTCAAATAGGCATAGTGCTGGAGAAGTAACTGAGAGCTTTACATTCCTATCCACAGACACCAGCAGGTAGAGAGAGAGAGGGAGCCACAGGGAGAGAGAGGTCTGTCTCCCAGTTAATTCTAAATTCCATCAAGTGGAAAATCAAGTCTCATTTGGTTGACACAATACACTGCACTTTTAATTGTAAGACCCCAGCCCTCAACCAAAGTCCTCAAAAGCCTCACATTGCCAGGCCTCACTGGTGTTCTGCTCCATGCCTCCTTTACTCTTGAGCTTCTCATGCCTTCATAGCCAACACAACCAGCATGCCAGTGAAGAGTTCTGTGGCCACCTGAAGATATCTGCCCCTTTCATCATAGCCTCTGTGAGCCTAAATGGACAAATCTGGAAAAACAGTAGCTGTTGTGGTAGTTTTGAGCAAAGAACCCTTAAGTTCTGTTCTCTCTTCTGTTTTCTCCTTTCAAATGAATTTTCACTCATGAGTGCGGCCTTAGTTCAAAGCAGAAGGTTTCTCCTCAATTGTGCTAGTCGTTCTAAGGACCGCAGCAAGATTCTCTGCACGCTCTTCAACCACAGTTTTAAGTCACGTTTTTCTGCTTCCCTCGCTTTTCTATCTCACTGTAAACGTGGATAAGAGCAATAATAACTAACCAGGACAAACCCAAATGCTATGTCGTCTTGAAATTTCCTCAGCCAAACAAATTCATCATTTTGAGTTCACCCACGTCTTCTCTCAAGAATATGAAAATGACAAAGCCAGATGCTTTTCTGTTTGTTTTTTGTTTGTTTTGTTTTTGTTTCTCTATTGTAACTCTGGTTGTCCTAGAACTCACAGAGATCTGCCAGCCTCTGCCTCCCGAGTGCTGGGATTAAAGGCGTGGACCAACACTGCCCAGCTAAAGCCAGATTCTTCGCCAGAGTCAAAAACACTAGCACAGTTCTGAAAAGAATCCTTGTTCCTTTCTGAACTTCATGAGTCAGGCCTCAGCTATTTTCATTTCTCTTAGCATTCTGGTCTTCCAGACTCCCATCAGCCTAGCCCATTAAGCTTTGCTTACAAATTCTAGAACTTCTCTAGGCCATGGCTGCACCCTGTGTCAAGGTCCTATAGACTGCATTTATTAACATTGTTTTAAAGTGACAGCCCCATTTTCAGCACCCGTTACCTGTATTACTCGCTGTTCTTGCTGCTGAAATTAAATGCCCACAAATGCAACTTGGCAAAGGGTCGGCTAACTATTTTAAAAGGGTGCAGCCCATCATGGTAGGGAACTCATGCTAACAGGAATGTCTCTAAATGAGGTGTCTGGTCAAGTTGCTTGTACATTCCGGAAGTAGGGAGAAGCAAGTGCTGGTACTCAAATCACTTTCTCATTTTTATTCAGTCCAGGACAGCCCTCTGTGGAATCATAGCACCCACATTCTCGGTAGGGCATCCCTCCTCAGTTAATCCTCCCTGAAAACCAGTTCCAAACCCAGTGGCATATCTCCTAGATGACTCTAAATCCTGTCAGATTGATAATCAGGAGTAACCATCTTGTTAGTGATTTTTGGGACTACTAACAATTCGGTAACTGAGATCATAAGAAGTAATTTAAAATATAGATTTAAAATGGAAAACTGTTATCACAGTACGCAGTGCTGATCAGAATGAGATAAGAGAAACAAACCTGGAATCACCAGCCAAACAGTGTAATGTGCTCTTTGTTCTTTGATAAAACCAAGTGAAGTGAGACAGTTCATAAAGATTTTTTCCCAAATGTTGGGAGCTTCTTGTCTTATTTGTCAATTTATAAGAAAATTAAATTAACCAGAACATCTGTTGCTCTAAGTATCCAGTCAATTATATACTAATACGATGCTATTTTTTCACCAATGCTCTTTTTTTCTTTCCCTATGTTTTATGTTTCTATCTGCACTATGTTTTGCATAAAACTTGCCAAGATGATTTTGAATCATTGATGTTTAAGTTAAAATAATAAAAAAGAAAAGAAACACTTTTAAAAAAAATTTTTGTCCCAGGTAGGATATGTAGATAACAAGTTACAAAAAATTGATTTTGATTCAAAACAAAAATGTATGTGTGGGGGGGGGGGGGCGGTCGTTGATGAATTCAGAGTTTAAAAAAAAAAAACATGAAAGAGGTTTTGCTAGTTAATTTTGATAACCTTCACACAAACTATAAATAGGTGAGAAGAGAGAACCTTAGTTGAGGAATTGCCTCCATTCGATATTAGCCTATGGGCAGCCGGGCAGCTTCTAGAATGACGGGGTTTCTCTGTGTAACTCTAGCTGTCCTAGAACTCACGCTGTAGAACAGGCTGCCCTCTAACTCAGAAATCTGCTTGCTTCTGTTGGGATTAAAGGCGTGCGCCACCACCACCTGGCTAGAGCATTTTCGTGATAAATGATTGATGTTGGAGGGCCGAGACTGCTGTGGATGGTACCCCCCCCCCAACCCCTTGGTGGTCCTAGGTCATATAAGAAACCAAACTGAGCAAGCCATAAAGAACAAGCCAGTAGACAGTGCTCCATCGTCGTCTCTGCTTTAGCCCCCGGTTCTGGGTTATTGTCTTGAGTTAGTGTCTTGGCTATACTCTGTGATGGCCTGTAAGCTATAAGCCAAATGAACTTTTCCTTCCTCTCAAGTTGCTTTTGGTCAGTGTTTTATCACAGCAACAGAAAGCAAGTTAGGACAAAGACGAAATCCGAGGATCTTGGCAGCAACGTCCATGAGCAACTGACCAGGACTCAGGCGCTCACAGACACTGAAGTGGCAGACAAGGGGCATGCAGGAGTTTGCACTAGGTCATATATATATATATATATATATATATATATATATATATATATATATATATATATATATATCTTAGGGTTGTTAGTCTAGGTGTTCTTATAGAATTCCTAAAGTTGGAGTGAGGAGTTTCTGACCCTTTGATCTGCCCTTGGGACCCTTTTCCTCCTGCTGGGTTGCCTCTTTCAGCCTTGGTAGGAGGCTTGTACCATGCCTTGTTCCATCTTGTTAAGTGCTGTTCGATTTGTAATCCTGGGAGGCCTCCTGCTTTTTTCAGAGAGAAAGAAGAGATAGGGATAGATGGGAGGAGTAGAAGAAGGGGAGGCTGGGGACATGATGTATTGTATGGGAGAAGAAAAAAATAAGCTTGCCATCATCGTAGTATTAAATGTAAACAAACCATTTTTAAACATATATAAAAACATAATATTGTGTATATCAATGTAGTATCATGTAGTAGTTTGGTACATGTATACATTGTATGATGTTTAAGTCCTGTTAAAGATGAATAGCTCCTGAAACATTCATCATTTCCTTGCAATAAATGGTTTAAAAATTACTTCTTCTGCAGGGTGGTGGTGGGGCTCACCTTTGATTCCCAGCACTTGGGAAGCAGAGGGAGCCAGATCTCTGTGAATTCGAGGCCAGCCTGGTCTACGGAGTGAGTTCCAGGACAGTCAGAGTTACAACACAGTAACTGTCCCAAACCTCCCTCCTCCCCCCAAAAATTTTCTGCTTTGAGCAAGAGATTTTTAAAATATTAATGTGACAACATAGTTATCTCTATTTTTGTATATTTGTAACTTAATATATTAACTTTATATATTGTATTTGTTGTAACTTAATGTATTGCAATTTAATTATATATTTGTGACTTAAATCAAAACATTTTATAATTCCACAGATTTTGCAATTTACTTTTATAATTTAACTTTTTAATCCCCTTCAACTAATTTCTCATTTAACTTTTTAACTTTTTTAACTTTTTAATTTTTAAAAAATTTTTCTTCCCTTCTACAACTTATCCATTTTTTTAGATCTATTTTTATCATTTTATGTGTATGAATATTGTGCACATTTGTGCCTGGTTCCCGAGGAGGTGGTGAGCCTCCATGTGAGTTCTGGGAATTGAACCCTAAGCCCTTTGCAACAGCAACACATGCTCTTAACTACTGAGCCCACTCTCCAGACCAAGGCATTTTTTATTTAAAGATTTATTGCTTGTCTTGCTAGCCTTCTACTTGCATGTAAATCTGAATTACAATTTGTTTCCTTTTTTAAGTCTTCTCCAGTGGATGGCTGTGGGTTGAGTAGGCTACACAACCTGTATCAAATCTTAAAAGGTTATTTCTCTAGCATAATGGATAAGAGAAGCAAATGCAATTATCTATTGATATAAATGCTCACTTAAGACTTTAGTAGTCACTTTAGTTGATACGTATTTTGATCCTAATACAGTGGCTTGTGCTCAGTGTTCCCCTCAGTAAATTTATGTAAGATAAACTAATAAATTATTAATGACCCTGTTATATAATCGAATAGTGAATGTTTAGTGTACTTAATAATAACATGTTTAATCCTCTTTCTATATTCACATTGACTCTACTAACCATTAAATATATTAAAATGGGAAGTGAAAGAGAAGCAGATTTAAGCTATATTGTGAGGGATTCCTATGTCCCAGAGAAGTGAGCATGTGTCTCACCTCTAACCCAGGAGCTCTCTCCAATGGATAACTACTTGTAGATGAAAATTTAGTTTTCTCTAATGGAGTCTCACTGGGGAAACAAGCTACTCTTACAGGCTTTTTGCCCAACAGTAGATGACAAACGCAAAATGAACCCAAGGGCATCTTTGGAGGTTCCTTGTCTCACATGATTGGGTCAGGGCTTTTAAAAAAGTTTTATCTTTTCTATTTTTATTATATTTATATATATTTACTTTTTAATCTCTCTTTCTACCCTCCAGGTCCTTTGCTTACGCATTATACCTTCCAGTTTAGTAATTTTATGGGGTTCCTGAGTGTGTGAATGAGTAGGTCTCATTTTAACTACAACAGGGACCGTAAGAGGGGAGGAAGTGATCTTAATGAAGGTAAACCCAGCTTTTTTCCTTTAAACAAAATACTGTCAGCATTTTCAGGTCCCACTTCATGGCGAAGACCTGTGTGAAGAGAGAGAAAGCTATGTCCCTGCAATACAGATCATCTGAGGACCTCGTGGGGCCTCAGGCTGGGGAAATAAGCGCCTCTGTGGGTAAGGATGACTCTGGTCAGTGCCGATGTCCTGAATTCGGTCCTCCATTCCTGCTGACCTGTGTTTGAGCTTCAGAATCCACATGGTGGAAAGAAAGAACTTTCTTCTTTCACAAGTTGTTCTGTGATCTTCCTCATGCGTGCCACGGAACAAGTGTGCCCAGACACAGACCCAGTTAGGTGTGTGTGTGTGTGCGCACGTACACACACACACACACACACACACACATACACAAATATGTAGATATGTTAAAACATTTAAATATGTTGGAAAGAAGAAAATACATAGTTGGTTAAGCATTTACTGTGTGTGCCAAAACACTGTGTTTTAGCTCACAATCATCTTGCCACAATACTCTTGCCACATAGCTGTAGAGAATGAACGTTGTTTTATAGGTAAAGGAACTGAGGAATAAAAAAGCTGGAAAACTTGATTCAAGCAAGGCGACTAGGGAGCAGAGATGAGAGTCAAACCCTGCCTAAGTTCAAATGGCTGTTCCTTCTTCACTAGCCTTCTGCTGCACGTCTACCAAGTCAAGGAAAATGCAAATGTGGAGAGCTAGTAACAGAAGTGGACGATGAAGAGTGGGAGGGAGAGCGGGATATTCATAAACTGGAGAAACTATCTATAGAGGCCGTGAAGAATATCTAGAACTGGACTGATGAAGGTAAGAAATGGAAGGAGAAACAGCAAAAGCTGAGAAGACAGAATTAAGATTTGGGATGGCAATATGGAGTAATTTGGACCTCAAGTTTGAATAAATCAATTGTCCTTTTGTGACTTGATTCAGAACCCTCATTTAACAGGCAACAGTTTATTCTCTTCAGTTTTGCTTTTCATATTAAACACAATTATCTTTCTGTCTTTTCCATGTTCTAGGCAGTATCTTAAACCCAGCAAAAATGCAAAGGAATTCTGTATTAATGATCAGGTGTCCAAAATCCTGTATGTGTGCTAATCTCATCAGCATATCAACTGGAGAGAGCAGATGGAAGTGCCATCACAGAAAGAGATAGCAGTTTTAATAAGGTGAGCTCTCTAGTGTAGTTATGAACATCCTGTGCCACACTAGGTCACGTTCTGATGACTACAAAGAAATTGAATTGGACAAATTACAAAAGAAAGGGCCTGTTTTTTCACTGTGTTTTATCACTCACATCTTCAATTTTAATCCCAAATTAAGATGTATTCTGGATCTGCTAATACTTGGAGATTAATACAAAGACAGCATCAAAGCAGCAGTGGCCGGCCATCACTTGACATAGATAAACTGGCTGCTTCTTAAGCTTGATATTGATAGCATGTGCCAGTAGATTTGATTTATCAACCCTGCCCCTCGAAGCAAAGGATACAACATGCTCCTGAAAGCTGTAGCTCTCATTGTGCAGTCTTCAATCCAGAGATGGCAGCATCTGAGAACATGTTAAAAATGCAATTTTTCAGACTTGTCCCTAGATCTGCTGAATTAGAGAAATATGCACACATGGACTCAGTATTCTATGTTTTCATAGACACTCTAAACTTTTCAGATGTATGTTAAATCTGAAGCTACCACTGTACTGGCAATGTGTGTGTGTGTGTGTGTGTGTGTGTGTGTGTATGTGTGTGTGTGTATGTAATAGTAGAATGGAAGAATTGTGACATCTTACACAAGAGTGGTCAACCAAATTAGCTTTACTAAATCTCCATGGAGTTGTCTGACTTAAGAGTTCTCAGGCTTAATTATTAAATGAGTTTGATCTCTCAATGGAGGTCAGAGGGAAGAATAATGTACAATATTCTTACTAGTCCTTTCTCAAAAAAATGACTAATAAATAGAAAAACATTCTATGAGAGTTTATTAAGAAACACTTTGAATATTTGGCTTGAATCTCTCATTCCATATAAAAAAAAGTAATTGTCTGGTTTGGAGATATAATCCAGAGGTAGGATAAAGGCCAGTATGCATTTGGTCCTGAGTTTCATGCCAAACAAAACAATAACAGCAAAAAAAAAAAAAAAAAGTAATCATTGTCATTAGCTTGTTTGTCTCTTTTACTTATCTTGGGAGAGTAGGAATTTTGATCTATGGAACCAGGGCGTAGTGTATTGTCAATAATCATCAACTGAAAGAAGAAAAGGGAGGAAGGTAGGAAAGAGAGACAGAAAGACCAATTAGAATAAAATAAAGAAATTAAAACTAAAAACGTAAGCAAGGAAGAAAGCCTCGGAATGATTTTACTCTGTTCCATTGATTTTATTTCCCAACAGTGTGGTCCGTGTAATAGGAGCTTCCCTCCAACAACTCAACATATAATAAAGCTACATGATATAAATCTGCAGGAAAGCAGATGCTTTCAGTGTTTGTAGATGCCAATTTTAAATAACCTTTAGCAACATTATTCATGCAGTTTCCCTACATGCTTTTCCCTATGAAACATCCAGTTTTTAAACAATAATAATTGCTAGCAGCCTAACTCTAATAAACAACTGGACAGTAATAAGTCGGGTGTGCCTTTGCAGAGGAAGGGAAAGGATTACTTCAGAAAGCAGATGTCAGTGTCAAACTTCCAAGGATTTATTATAAACAGAAATGAGCACAGAACATGAAAAATACATTGGCAAGAGCTATTTGAAAACAGAGCTATGGAAAGGCCATGTTCGCCATCAAATGGATGCTAACAGCCGGATTGCCGGAAAAGCCAATTTTGGGGGGAACAGTAATGCCAAAACACGACTATAGTTATATATTAAAAAATCGTGAAACAAAATGGGAAACAGCAGGATTAACTTTCTACTGGGAAATCTGCTTCAGAATAACTGCATTCTGTTGTGACAAATAGGAAATATATGCAAATAATGAATTAGAAATCAGAGCCGAATAAATAAATAATGTCAGAAAAAAGGAATTCTAGGAGTAAGACATGTAAATTAGCCTTTTTGGCTCACTGCTTCCTTCTCTTCACTATCCATTTCAGTAAATACTTTAAAACTAAACGTTAATGAACATATGTAAGCGTAGCCTAATTAACTCAGAAGGGTGATTTTGTCATTGTTTTTTGGTGCTGGACCTTTTGCTATATGAATAAACACTAGCTTAATGTTCATTAAGAAAAGAAATATTTCTTAAGACACATCTTTATCCAGTAAATCTTTCAAGCAAATGTTCTATGCTTTGCAGTTTGAGGGTCTTACTAGTATGATATTTTTATTTGCTGCTGTTAGTATTTATTACTGCTGATGTTTCTGAATACCAACCAAGTCAATGGTATCACAAAAAGTAACTTTATAAATTGTAACCACATATATTTCAAACAACAAATAGACTATTCAAACAATGCACTGTTTGAAAGACCCTATTAGTATACATGGTAACATGGGATGAGGGGATGCTACATTTATTTTAAGAGAGAGGGGGAAAAAACCCTCTGTATTTCATTTGTTACACTGCTAACTTCACTTTAGGTAATTGCAATTCAGCTTTATTATTGCCCAGAGCAATAACTGATTGTTAGTTATTGAAGTCTGAAATGATTTTCTCATTTCCCAGGGGAATCTAGAGATTTACATGGTGCACAGCAGTAACTAATAGATATAATCTGGTCATAATGTAGCCATATAATGTGTTATTTACTTGTAGAGAATGTAGATGTTCAACATTTTAACATTTTCTTTAGAAGAGTGGCATATTTTACTCAAGATATGTAAACAGTAATTGCACACTGCTGTACCTTTTAAGATGATCAGAATGCCAACAATCTTTTTGAAACGCTGGTCAGAAACAATATTTTGTTAGAATTGTATAGTTATGCATACATATGCATGTGTTTATTCTTTTTTGACTTAGAAACATTATATTGTACTTAGAGACTTTAAAAAAAACTTCCTAATGTATTAAAATTCCTTTACAATTCTAACATGTCTTTAAATTCCAATCAAATTCTGTGTTAATATAACTAAGATAAATGTTGTCAAGTAAGTTTAAGTCTGTGGCTTTGCAGCAATAATTTCTTAAAAGAGTCTTTATTTACTTCATATTTTTCATCTTAATAAGATCTTATTCAGAAAGTTATGAAGCATAATCTTCTTCTGCTTCTTTAACATATTAATTTAAAACATAACTTAAGTCCAGACTAGGAAAAGCATATAAATACAGTCAGGACAGAGGAGACTCAGACAAGTTTCTACCATAATGCTCATCTTTATTGTGTGGGATGCTGACTTTCTTTTCAAAATGAGAGCCCTGGAATACTCTCATTCTGTGAAAAATGCACATATCGTTCAAATGTATTGCATGTAATGCTTGAATAAATAAAATTCAAAAGCAGTGTGGTGTAATAGGGACAAATGTTTTATTAAAGGAGGTCTTTCTTTGGCATTTTTTCCCCTATCCAAGTGATATGAATGTTTTATGAAGGTTTCAGAGTGTCCCTTCTGGAAACATTATGTGGCCTGAACATTTCACAAAGCAGGAGATATTTTTGCATCTTTGTCCCAGTAACCCTAGTGAGTGTTACCAACAAAACACCTTGTGTGTTAGAAGCAAAAGTCTCTCATCTTTTTCTCAATGTAAAATAATGAAATAAAGCAAAAATTTAGGCCATAATAGAGATTTGTATTTTTCAGGATTGAACTTAGCATGTGTGATTTGTGCTTCTGTTTCTTCATTCTTCTGCTAGTTTTGAAAATCCTCACAGAGATCTAATGATCTTGACTACTTGTGAGCCAAGATTTATTAGGTAAGAGCCTCAGTACAGACTCAACTAGAGTAATTATAAAATACTGTATAAGATCCCTTCATAAATAAATTAAAATAGAGCAGTTATCACAATAAATAAAGTATATTTTGCAAAACAATGCTCCTGAATTTGAAAAAGAATGCCTATTTGCTAATTCAGAAAAGATACACATGTCCTCCAGTATTGATTTCATAAGAAGTTTTAAAGTCAGTAGCAATTTACTATTCTGAACAGAAATTATTCACTGTAGCATGTAGAAAGGGGACTCTTAGATGCACAGAACTGATCTACAAGCCAAATGTCTGCTTTGAATTTTAATGGTGCTGAAATCCAATGCAAAGGCTTTACCAGTTGGACCTCCCAAATATTTTACTTCTGTATAGAACTCAGTCAAGTGCTTTCAAATTTCTGCCTTAGTTTTGAATCATGGATCTTCTCGGTCATATGGGAATGACAAGGCACAATGAGGATCAGAGAAGACTGCACAAAAAGGACTGCCTAGGCTGAAACCTAAATCCTGGAACTAAGCTGGCCACGGGCACTGGGGATCCGGATGGAATATAAGGTTAGTAGAGGGAGTGGGCCTGGCAAACACAACAGGTGCAAAAGCCCAGAGCTGGGCACAGGAGATTAAATGTGCTAAGCAAAGAAAGGTTAAGACCAGCAAAAATTCCACCACAAGGGAATAAATCCTTTACCATGTATTCCTATGGTTAATATTATGCAGTAATTAAAGATAAATTTGCTATTCACAAACTAGTATGGATACAATTTAATAAAATATCAATGGAAAATGGCTACAGAATAATAAATATGTGGCATATTTGTGAAAACTTTAAATAATGCACAAAATGATGCTATTTTATGGTTAATCATAAATGTGTAAAATACACAGACCAGGAAATTTACTTTTGAAACAATGAAAGAGAAACCGCATTCAAGGTCCATGACAAGACCCGACAGGGAGTCTAGCCTTCAGTCTAATTAGCAAACAAATTTGAAATGCAGGGCAGGATATCGAAGTCCGGCCATGATTCTGATCAGATCTCAGTTGAGGGGTATATAGCAGGAGTAGGGCAAAATAGGCTTCTGTCCATCGAAAGGACACTGGTCCTCACCACTCTGGCCACCAAGGCCACCAAGGTGCAGGGGGGCTGCTTCCTGTGCACCCAACACTGTGCTGTTGGGGAGGAATCCCTGCATACCCAGGACACGGCTTTCTGAAGACCAGGGAGGACAGAGGAATTGACTATCCAGGTGCTTCTCCTCAAATCACTCAATGGAAATGACTTCCTCTCAAAAGAAAGACAAGAGGCTGGAGCCATGCCTCCAGTGTGCTAATGGAGCTCACTCCATCAGGAAGAAGCAGCAGGGGTGAGGAGTCATTATTTCTCCTCTAAAAGGTTGAAAGACTTTCCAAAAAAATGAAGCCTTGCCAAGAATAAAGGCTGGCATTTGTCTTGCTCACTAGTAGGTTTCCCAGTACCAAGAACAGTGGCTGGAACACAGTAGGTACTCAAACATACTCTTCATTACATCAAGATCATATTTCTTATGAATAAAGCAAGTGTGGTTTATATATACATTGAAATACTATCCAGTTTTTGAAAAAGGAAACTCCATCATTTCTAGCAACATGGATAACTCTGAAGAACATTTTGTTGAGATAGGACAGACACAAAATAAAAAACACTGCTATCTATCTATCTATCCATCTTGATAAATATGTATATATATATATATATATTATTTATAAAATCTTAAAAAATCAAACTTATATAGAATAGAATGGTGGTTACCAGGGTACGGGTAGTGGGATAGAGGGGTAAGAAATAAAGAAATGTTCACCAGAAAGCACAATCTTTCATCTGGGCAAGACAAAGTTTTTGAGATCTGCTGCAGAGCATGGCAGCTAATGTCTATAGTGTCGATCAGAGAGCTGCAGAAATGGCCTGGTGGATAAAGCATTTGCTCTGCAAGCATAAAACCGGAGTTAAGCTCTCCTAGCATCCATGTAAATAATTGGTATTCATTGTATCCCACTGCCAGTAATTCTAATGCCCTTAACGCAGAGATAGGGATCCTTGGGGCAACCTTCCTAGCTTGACTGGACATATTGGCAACCTTTGGTTGCAATTTAGAGTCCCTGCCTCAAAATGAGTAAATTGAGAAATAATAAAGGAAGATTTCTGTTTGTACATGTACCATGTTTGTACATGTACCAACACATATTTGTGAACATCTATTCACATGATAAATGAGTAATAGTAATAATAATAATAATAATGCATATTTCAAAATTGCTAAGACAGATTTTAAGAACCTCACCACAAAAAGTAAATGTGTAAAGTTATGAAAATAAATTAAATGTGTTAATTAAATTGATTATTTCACAATGTGTATTTTTTGTAAATAACATGAATTCAGTAAAAGTCACCTGTCTTTTAGTAATTTGTGGAACATAGAGTTCAACAGTACTAAGACCAGATAGGACAGAGGATGTATGGAGATGCATAAAAGAAGATATTTCTAAAAACAAAGGCAGTGGCTAGGCAGGCAGTAACAAAAGCAGATGATGTACACATGTGCACGAACATGGGAACCTGAAAGAATCACATTGGGAGCGCAACCCAATCTTCCTCTAAATTAGTCTTTAGGATTAACTTCTCTACGTGTTTTCTGCTTCTAATTAGCTTCTTTTCTACTTGCTGAACTTCTGATCACTGAGATACTAAAGAGCTGAAAACAAAAATGTATTCCTCAGGAAGATCACAGAGACAAGCAAAACATCCCTTAAAGTCACAGTGACCCAACCCTGTAAACACTGCTTTCTCCAACACAGCGTGGCCATGTGATGAGGAGAGGTGCCAAACTCAGTCAGGTCCTCACAAAACCCCTGTCTCAACACTCAATAGCTGTGAACGGATCTGAGTGAATACCTTAATCTTTCTACAACATAATTTCCTCATTTATAAATGAAGCTAACACTGGGTAAGTTAATGAGGCGTTGGTGGTCTAGCTCACTGGTAAAGCACTTTGTCTAGCATGCTGGAAGCTCTAGTTTAAGTCCCAGAACCACGGCTTCATTGAGTAAATGCATTAGCTAACTTAAGAGAATATTTCAAAACTCATGGTAATCAGACAGATGTTGGCCACAGAATTGTCTTATTTTTATTTATTAATAATAATCCATGACTTTACATATTGATGTCTTGTCCAGTCAAAATGATGAGTATGTTAAAACTCATTGTATAACATTGGTAACAATGAAAAAAAAGAAAAGAAAAGAAAACAAACCAATTTATTTGAATGCATGGCTTTTGACTTCATTTAATTAAGTCAGGGAAGCAAGTAATCATTGTTTCCTTCCACAGTGATGGAGCCTCACCATGGAAGTCCCTAAAGCCGAAGCTCTATTTCTATTTTATAAATAATATGATATATTAGCTAGTATGTAATATTTTTGCCCTGAGTTGGTTCAAAAGATAATTTTTTTTTAAATTTATCAACCTGATGCTTAGAAAACTAGAAGCATTTTGAGAACAATCTACCTTCTTCTTGAACATAGAGTATTGATTCAGAAAATGACAAAATTTCCTTGTCACATACAGAGACAAGTGTTATAGCAAAAATTAGTAATTCATTAAGTCTAGTGCAAAAACGATACTAGACAGCTACATTTCAGTCATGGATAGTCACGTTATTTATCTTGGTCACTGGAATTTAGTTGGGTGAGCCCTTCACTTCAGGGTGATTGGGGACTTTCTAGGTAGAATGCTCTCAGACTCTTGAGTCTGACAACAATGACATCTTGAACTTATCAAAATCTCTCCCGGGTGAGAATGAATAGATATACATACAAAGTGGGTTCTGTCCTGGCTAGAAATAGAAGTGAAAACATACAAACTCAGCCAGGTGGGGACATGGAGGCGAACTGAGGAGGAAGGAACCACTGGCCACTGGCCATGGAAGAAGCGATGAGGTCACTTGGTAGTATGGGAATTGGCAAAGGCTGCGTTCTGCTCACCGTGGTGTTTGGCAATTCATTCATCCCTCTTCTTGCTGAAAGTAGTTCATTTCCAACAATATTAGTGTACTGCCTTCACGAGGTGACCTTGATGAATCTTTGAACCTAAAATAACACAAAATTGTTTAAATTTGGAGCTTAAAATGCACCACACATATGTACTGTATTATTGTATCTATGATTAGTAATGAAAAAAATCACAACAGTAGTTCTATAGAACTGGTAATCCTTCATATTCTACGTGAGCCCTCTACTTTGATATTTGTTTTCTGTGCCTAATATTTGGCAAATCTGAGTATATTTCCACAAACGGTCCACATTTTAAGGACTTATGTAGGAATAAAAACCATTGGTCATTTTAGTCTGACTTCATATTGTGCTCATTATAATAGATCTATCTTAAAAGCATACCCATATTTTGATGTTTTTTTATATTATAGAAATCTAAGACTAAATCTAAATCTAATGTAAAACCTGATTTACATTATAGAATTCCAAAAAACATGGTATAACTTATAGATAGGAAAAGTGATTTATTGCCTCAACTGTTAAATATATAGATCACTGGCAAATTGTATAAAGCATTTTCAGCTGAAGATTTTGCTCACTTATTTTAAATTTTTCATTTGTTGTTCTTTCTAATGAAATATTATCTATATAATAGGCATGTATATACTCTAGATGTATCTACATAAAAGATAATCTAGATAGATATACCTACATAATAGATTTGACACATGGATATAATATTTGGGGTTCATGTGTGTGTGTGTATGTGTGTGCAAAATTTTATTTACAAATGAAAATGGAAATGGAAAATCTGAATGCCCAGTGTAAGAATCGTTTGCTCTCCCAACTGCTCCCGTTGCATTATATATGTTCCTGACTCTCTCATTGATGTCATATCTCTCAACTATTTATGTGCTTGACAGTTCCTTCAGTAGCTTAGGCATTCTAGAGAAATAAAGGTATTCTCATGTGTCTTGTATCCCCCGTGTCAAGATCCTAGTGTCCATTCTATAAATATGTGTTTAATCGCATGGGGAAAATACATAAAGTATATATAACCAATGTTTAAAGGACTAAAATTGATATGCCAAGATAGCAACTTCATGCTTCCAGTAAATACATGTTAAGCCACTGTTGGACTTGAGAGGCCCTTATGTTCCAAAGATGGCAAGAGCTGATAGGATGACTCGCTCTTTCATTCCAGGAAGAGGAAAGAAAGCTATCAAAATTTGTCATCAGAGGTCTGAATTAATAAGGCATTAAAACATCATTTACAATCTATCATAACACGTGCTTCCTGTGGCTAATACAGGCCTTAATTTTTGATGATATTTTTGATACTAGAGACCTTTGATACTATACCGAGGAGTGGAAGACATAGCAAAGCTTGCCGGTGTGCCCTTTCTCTTTTGTGCATTTAATATGGAGAACTATGCTTGCTCGACTTCATGCTGATGAAGGTGGAAGGGGGAGATGGAGGTGGAAGCCTGCCACTGAATTTGAATTATGTAGGGAACATAGCCGCGTTGTACTGTCTTGTCAATATCTTCTTCCAGCTGGTGCTGACATAATTAGGCACATCAAGCACAGAAGAAGACATTTGAAATTCAAAGCACTGTTCCAAGTCCTGTGAGTAGCTATGAAAGGTGCCTGGAGTAATCAATAACACATGGTAAGGTGTACAGTTCTGGTAGGTTATCCACCCACTTGGAGTATATTTTAAGACATAGTGAAGTGGAAAAGCCAAGAGATTTCTGACTTCAGCAGTGGCCTTGTTTAAATAATTTGACTTATTAAAGCATATTTCCTTTTGAAAAAAAAGTGTATATATATATATATATATATATATATATATATATATATATATATATTATCTTTTTGTACAAACATAAAGCAGATAAATATAATTCCTGAAGCTGGAATGACACCTCATTTCACCTGCATACATTCCCCCACCTACTAGCATACATTAATTAGAACATGTCAATTAATATGCGTTTCAAGGTATAAATATACGAATGGAGTATCTTAGTCATAATTACTTTGTTCATAAAGTGAGAACATGTCAGATACTAGGAGATTCCAAGGTTCTAAGAATTCAATAAGATAAAGCATCTGTAGCCTACAGACAATGCTCCCTAATGGGAGCCCTGTGCAACTGGACTGGGTGGTTGAAATCATACTGCTAAATATCATGCATTTTGGCTTCTACAAATATAATTCAAATTTCTGTCCTTCTCTCCTGCTTGACTTTTGTCTGCCTCTTCTTTCTCCCAATCTTTCTCCTTCATACTTGTCAAACTTTCCACTTTTTATACATTTCTTTGGCAGAGCAGGTTCCTTGTCATTTTCAAATGTGATGTCAAAGCCCATGACTTGAGTCTCAGATGCTACTCTATAAAAGACTTACCAGAGTATTTTTCTAAACAAAGACAATTGTCTCCCTAGAAGAAACTTTGGTGGCAGCTTCAGATATGTAATTTCTACTGTCATTCATAGAAGGTTCTGTCACAGTTGAGAAAAAGACACCATATGGAATAAGGTCCATAAATACCTTCCTACAGCATGTGGGGTATAAATTTAGTGTGGAATCCAAAAGATTGCAATAATCCAAATGGCAGCTTTCAAACTTTAAGGTGAAATTCTAGGAGCCACTGTAGGAAAGAGAGGATGAATGGTTGAATAGTTACATCCTTCAGTGTTATAATTTTCTGGTTGTAGGTATGATTTGTTTGCAGGGGAGAATGTGAAAAATCACAGGTCTAATTAAACAAAAGAAATAATCATGAAGTGAAATATCATGCAAATTAACAGAATATAAGGTAAAGTTGTTTAATGGTCATAGACTTTCATCTCTATATTATCTAATCTAAGGTAGAATCTAGTGCCATTAATTGGGTAGTGTATATGATTCGGCAACATGCCTACGTATCACCAATCCCTAACTTGTAGCCAAGCAACGGAATTAAAGTTTGTCTAATATATGTCAACGCTGATTTATGACAGATGTAAGCTGCATCAATTGAAAATATATGGTGCTCATAGACACCAAGCGAATTATGATTTTGAATGTGCTTACTCTACAAGTTTGCAGAGAGAGTCACAATTAGGTTTGTATAATTTTGGATAGGAGTGCCCCTTTTAAATAGGAGCCTATTTCATTATATATATAATGTGTGTATGTATATATATATATATATATATATATATATATATATATATATATACATAAATACATTATATATAATACAAATTATAAATATTGTAGGGATCAATGAACAAAAGTTTCTGTGTCGCAATGATGTAAGGTGTTAATGCCACGGTTAAAATTCACTAGGGGTGAACATGGAGAGGAAGAAGGGGGCAGCATTTAGAGACCCTAGGGCAAATCTGGCATCACTGAAAGAAGAACAAAGAGGCAGAAAAAAGTATTGCAGTGTAGCATAGGCCTAAGAAAGTTCTGGTGGAGTCGGTGGAGGCCTTCAACCCACATTGTTCTTCAGAGGAGTCCTGACTCTTCCAATACCCAGATGGTGCCTGTACCAGAAACCACTTGAGGAAAGAGTGGCCCTGGATGAGTACTGGCTATCTATTGGCAAGGGGAACAGTTGGGTCTGTCAGTCAATTATGTTTCCCCTGCAGAATACCTACACAGTGTTTTTTCCATGATCTCCACGGTTTCCAAATAGGAAGAGCATTTTAGAGAGTGGTTGACAGTTGCAATCTGACACATAATGAATCCAGCTGTGTCTTTTTTATCAGCTTGTAAAACAACTAAACTACAGTCTTGCTTTCATAAAAAAAAAAAATCTTTCTCTACAATTGATACACCCTAAAACAACAGAATCTTCAACTGAAAACAATAATTGATTACAATTTCATATTCTGTAGAATTTTTTAGCCTATGGACACATTTATTCATTTATCAAATATGCAATCATAGAATACCAAACACTGGGTGAAATAGATATAATTTTTATTTCTGATGATAAAGTTTATTGAGTTAGCCTATCAAGTTATTTTCGTAACATAAATTCTAAAATGTGAAATCATCTACAAGCAGAAAATATTCAATAAATATTAACGAATGAATGGGTGAACTTGTACCATTATACACAATGGAATTCCACATCAACTTGAGAAGTTCTTTGCATTGAAATATTTGCAATGGGCCCAGAGTTCTGTTAAAATTCTTTGCCTAGAATGTGTATTCAGATAATATATTATAAATAAAAAGTAAAGAAAAACATGATTGATGACTAAGCCATATTTTTAAAATATTTTTTGTGGGAAAGAGCCTGGTTTCTGTATTTCTGTATTTTTACTCCCTTTTCATGACTGTGTCTCCTATAGTGTAATCCTTGAGAATAATATAAATCAGGAAAACAAATCACACATTGAATGATGAGATTTCCTTTAACTGAAAGTAATCTTTTTAAAAAAAAGAGCATTTCAGGGTGACTTGCGGACTTGTGATTTTTTTCTTTCAAGCTCACCACACTATGTTTTATAAACTGCTTCCAACAGGTACTTTTTCTATTAAATTTAACAAGAAACGTTAATAAAATAAAACCATAACAACCATGACATATATTTCACAATCATTCTTTGCCAGTAATCCACATGGGGAACTTGGTTATATTGGTATAAAAATAATATTTATTGTTTCTCTCAGCTCTGTTGACATTTAAAAGATTGAGAGAATGCCTGTCATCAAAATGAAAAAAAAAAGTCCTAAAATCAACCTCTATATTTATACACAATTTTCCAAAAACTTATAAATCAAAGTTCCCCTGTTTTCCTTGAGAAAGATCACTGAAGGCTAGCTGTGAGTTTCTAAACATATTTTGTCTTTGCAGGATTTGCACAAAAAGATTCTACCAGGGCTTGAGAGAAAAACATTAATTACGTATTCATCACCTGGCCAATTTTAGATCTGGTTGTATAGATCTATACTTTTAAATAATAAAAATCACTATAGTTAATGATTAAAGATCTTCCCTTAACTGACTAGTTCAGGAATTGAGTCTAAGTGCTTCTTAATTGTTGTTTTGTGAGCTTTTTGGGGTTTCAGTTACCTCTGCTAATGCCTAAGGAATAACAAAATAACTACATTTTGTAGTTAAAATAAGAATATTTCCCTGTTGAAAATTGCCTGTTTTTATTATTGTAAGAATTGGTTCACTGAACTCAGCCCAGCTTCCAAGGTCTCAGTGAGAACGCCGTGATTAATGAGGTAGCCATTAATGTCAGTAGATTGAACAACCGAAATCTGATTATATCAAAGTGCTTCCCAAACATTAGGGTCACATTAACAGTTTATTGAAACAAGCTGATAAAATTTAAAATGGTCATCTAATTCCCTTGGGTTCCTAATTGTTGTATGATAAATCACTCTGCAGAGAAATCTATTACAATGTTCCAAATGAGAAAATGTAATTTACTGTACCGTTACTAGGATGTTTGAAGCACATCAGTTCTGTACCAGGAAGATTCTGCTAGAACGAGAAAGAAATACTCAGATTTTTTTTTAAACGTGTCTGGCCTTGAATAAAACCTCTTAATGATAAATCTTCCAAGTATGAACTGGCTAAGAAAAAATGATGCATTTTATGAGCCCGCCTTATGTAAAAACAAATTACATTAAAGTTTCTTGTGAGTCGATTACCAAAAGTTCAGCATGAATGAGCTTTTATTGATGCTCATCTCGTCTTCTGAGGGAAATTGCTGCAGAAATTAACAGTGCCTTATAAACCAGTTGAGTATTTCTTCACTGTGGAAGTCTGGGTAAAGTTCCCTACAGAGACAAATGTCTCTGCTTTGAAAGATAATTTGGGGTTTTTCAAGCATACAATATAAAACCTTTGCCCCATTCAGATTTTGGTCATTCAGTTTCTGAATGTTGTATTTCCAGGAATAGCCTACTTTCATATTATTGTTATGCAGTTGAGATTATGTCATTGCTTATTCCTGGAAAAACCACTGGCCAAGAAAGGGGGGGAGGAGGTGAGCACTTCTGGGAATAGTCAGAGGAGGTGGTGACTCCAATAGTTTTGCTATAATTAATGACAGACTTAAAGGATAGACTTGTTATTCTATGTGGTGCTCATGGAGAATTAATATTCTAGGCTTAAAGCTCTAATTTAGAAACACTAGAATTATCATTGAAAACAAAAGGAAGATGTTCTTAGGATGATTTTTCTGATACTCTCTTGAGCTCAAGTTAGAGTAGATTTTGGTCCTATTTCACCAGTGTCCTAAACCAGGGGCATAAACCATTAACAGTGTAGAAGTCGGCAAATTATACTACAGTAGTTTAGGTGTCTACATTATCTACCAATCCCCCAATGGCAAGGCTTACATTTTGAAAGATGGTTTGATAACAGATCATCATAACATCAGGTGCTTAACAAGTGCTTATTGGTTAGAGAATGGTTTAATAAGTTAAAAAATGAGTGGATATCCAGGTGGCAACTGATGTGTAGCCCAGTGAGTCCTGGTGATTCTTGATGTTTAGCTTGCAATGAAGATGTCTTAAATATTCACTCTGTGCCTTGTCTTTAACCACATTTGACGTATTTTCATAAATTAGGACAGTCCTTCCTCATGTGCCCACATGACCCACCATGAAATATTTGGTTAGCGATAGAAGTTTGGTTATGATCTATCTGGTGTCTTTTAGAAACTCAGAAACACAGCGTGGCTTAAAACAAAGAATGTGTCTAGGTAGCTGGGCACGGCGCATGAGGTGAGCTCATGTGATAGTTACTGGTGATAGAACATTGTAAAGGGCAGATCCAGATGGAGAGAGTGGTTGGGACATTTGGAAAATCATAGAATCCAATCCTTAAAACACTCATTACAGCTTATGTATAATACATAAGCTCGAATACTCTTATTCTAGCAGTTTAGAGGGCTTTTCTGTAGAATCCACATGCTTTCTGCTATTACTCATCATTAAAATTTTGGCTTGAGAATAAACACTTACTCTAGGTAAAAAAATAAACAAGAGACCTATACATTTATCACAATAGCAGACATTTTTATTTTACTCTAGGAAAAAGTTATTTTAGGAATATAAATCTAGAGTAACTGTACAGAATCTCAATTTTGTATAACTCAGGACTTAAAGATTGATAAGCCAGGAGTAGCAAACTTTGTGCAGAATTGCTAAAGCCTATATCTAGTTGTTTTTTGTTTTTTGTTTTTTTTCTTTAGAGGAAAAATGCTTTTGGCAGACTGAATTTTTAAAACATCTTTTTTTTTTTTTTCCAGCGCTGGCATGTTGCCCCTCATTTTCTGGTTTAGACTGACATAGTGTTAACCTATGTTGAGTACCTTAAGAACAAATACAGAGAATTCCATTTTGCTAACTGCATTGCTTTATTCTTCCCTCCCTTCATGGCCTCTATTAAAGTTTTTTTTTCCTCTCATCTAAGGCCTTGCTTTGCCAGACTATCTAAAATAGCACTTCTCTATAACTCTATTTCAGATCCTTTCAAAGATACACTCTCAGAAAACCAGACATATTATTTTTAGGTAGCTGTTTGCTTTCTATTGCTCTTATGTAAGTGCTGTGAAAATTTAATATTTCTGTTTCTAGAATGTCAGTATCTATAACAATGTTTGACACATCATAGGTGCTCAGTAAAAATAAATAAATAAATAAACATTGCTGAATATTTAGAGAACAGAGGGTTCATTACAAACGATCCTGTTTTAAAAAACAAGTAACTTCCTAAGCTTGAGAAACAAAGTTTGGAAAAATATAGTAATTAAATTTCATTAAGGAGAAATCTTTTAGGCATGCATAAGAAGCTTTCTCTTTCTATGAGTTTTAACAAGTCACATAAATTTTATTTAATTCTATATGAGTACCACGTATGTACCAAGTGCCCACAGAAGCCAGATGAGTGTGTTAGACTACCTGGGACTAGAACCACAGACAGTTGTGAGCTGCCATGTGTGTGTCCAAAACTGATCCAAGCTTTTTTTTTTTTCTTCCAATTAATTACTAACATTCCCAGGTAGCATTATATTCCATAGTCTGGCAACATGGACATCTCTGGAGTTTCCCTATGTACAGGTATCTTCACATATTGTATCCAGAAAGTGAGCTCTATAGACATAGAAATTGTCTTTTCTGCTATCTACTTTGTCTCCAGTGCTTTGAAATGCACCTAGCACATTGGGCTATTACACAGAAATGAGGACAAAATGGTTCATAGTAATATGAAAAAACACTGATTTTCTAAATGCAATATTGAACTTAAAAATCCAAGTATTTAAAGAGAACACTTGAAATGTATTAAGTATGGAAACATCAGGGAATGATTGGGAACAGAAGATGTCTCTTCATTGTAAACAATTTCATTGTTCATCAGCCTGCTAAATATTTCTGATAGAATTTAAGTTTGAGATCAAGAGAGGCTAGGGAATAAAGAGGGCTCTTGGGGGTGTGAAGAGATGCACAGATTTCCCTGGGAAAGAAAAATACAACTGATCTTGCAGGTGGATGGGAAGCTGGGAGGCAATGGAGGAAGAGAGTACAGGGAGATAAAACAGGCATTGGGGGCATTTCAAGGTAGATATGGAAACCTAGTGTAATGGAAACTCTCTGGAATCTGCAAGGACTCCTAGAACGTGGGATACAGAGCCTGAGCAGGGAGTCTTCTGTAACCAGGCAAGGCTTCCAGTGGGGGTAGAGGGATGACTGGGACATCAACCCAGATGTAGAACCTTGACCTACCATCTGCCCTGCCTGCAAGACCTGCTGGGGCAATGGTGGCACTGAACTAGGGGGAAGAGCCAACCGATGACTGGTCAAACTCGAGGCCCATGTTATAAGTAGGGAGCCCATGCCTGACACTGCATGGATGGCCAGAAACCAGAGGCTGGGTAGCTCTGAGACCTAGGATAGAACCAAATATGAATGGCCAATAAAATAACAACAACAATAAATCAATGAAATGATTCCTAATGATATTGTGCTATACTCATAGAATGGTGCCTAGCCCAATCATCATCAGAGAGGCTTCCTCTTGTAGCTGATGGGAGCAGATGCAGATACCCACAGCCTAAGATTAGATGGAGCTCTGGGAACCCCAACCCCACCCCTCTGAAAGAAGGAGAGAAAGGTTTATAGGAACTAGTGAGGTTGAGCTCACTAAGAATTCTGGCCCACAGAATCAACTAAGCAGGGCTTATATGGACTCACAGAGCCTACATGAGTTTGCACGAGGTCTTCTGCATATGTATTAGAGTTATTTAGCTTACAGTTCTTGTGGGAGTCGTAGCAGTAGGAGTTGTGGGGAGGGAGTCTCTGGCTCTTTTATCTGCTCTTGAGACCCTTTTCCTCTTAGTCAGTCTCCTCTTCCAGCCTCAGTATGAAGGTTTGTGCATAATCTTATTGTATTTTGTTATGCCATGTTCAGCTGATATCCCTAGGAGGCCTGCTCTTTTCTGAAGGGAAAAGGAGGAGGAGTGGATCTGGGGGAGAGGGCAGGTGGGGGATGGACTGAGAGGAGTGGAGGGAGTGGAAACTGAGATTGTGATGTATTGTATGAGGAGAGTATAAATAAATTTTCTAAAAAGAATATAAGTTCGATCGGTATTTACAGTGAGGATCTTTATTCCGTTTAGTTGCTTTGTTCATATGTGTCTGTATCGATATCAAACTGCATTAGTTACTAACTTTCAAAATAAGTCTTCATATCCAGGAGGATGAACTTTCTACTTGTCACGTTTATGTTAGATAAGGTAATGAAGCATCCACATTGCCTCTTCTAGACAAACTACACTATGGATGATTAAATAGCAGATGAAAGAACGCGGGTCTTTGAAGTAGCATCCCACTAATGATGAGGTATTACTACTACATGATTGGAGTTAACACTATTTTACAATCTCTTCTATGGAGTGACTGTAGACTGTTCACCCCTGGCTACTAGTGTATCAGAGAGAAATGCAATGGGGCATTCATGCTTCTAAATGGCAGAGCACTGCCTGGGAAACAGGCTTGCCAAAAGAAAGAAAGAAAAATTATCTTAGTCTTAGCAGTCTCTATTTAAATTAATAATTCGCAAAAAAAAAAAAATCAAAGGCAGAGAAAGCTGGAAAAGTATTATAGCATGCTCTTAGCAGACTCCAAACTGGGGGAAATGCTATTGGAGACATAATGTGGTTTCTTCAATAAATAAATTACAGGAAAAAAATGGTTGATATAAAGGAAATGGACATTATATCAATTAAAATATATAAGCCTTATTTGAATTCTAAAACTATAAAACTATCATTGCATTCATGAAACACTTGGACATTTGTACACTAAGTTGTTGGTTACAATAATAGTAAATGGTGTTTTTTAAAAGAAAATGAGTCCTGATTTTCTAGAAATACAAAATGTAATTGAATAAAACAGAAAAATGCATTGACTCATCTCATTCATGTGAGTTTTCAATTACATTTACAAGGTCCTATACATGTGCACACACACACACACACACACACTTCTTATGATTGGCACTGTACTGCATTTAAGGATGAATTTAGAAAAATTGATATTTTTAAATTCATTTCCTATCATCTATATTTTATAGAGTGAACATCATTCTACTTTATCTCCTTTAGTCAAATAACTTTATATTTATAGTAAACCTTTTCAGATTAGCTTCATAGTACTTTTATAAAATTTTGAGACGTGACTGGAAGATTGAAATGTCATTGTAGTTTATATTGATGTGGGAACAACTATGAAGTAAGCATTAAGTCTTTGGAAGTTTACCAACACAAAGAGATGATAAATGTTTAAGGTGAGAAAATTGCTAATTGCCCCAACTCGACTATTACACTTTTTAGATATGTGCTGAAATATTACCCTGTACCTCATAAATAGGTACTACCATGTGCCAATTAAGAAGGAACTAAAAAAAATCACAAAAAGAAAGAAGCATTCATAACCTCAAAACATATATTTACCCATTTATATTTTAAAATAATAGACAGGCTGTGCATCTTCTACTTGGCTTATTCCTAAACAATTAATATTTAATAAAAAATTATTACTACTGCATCACCCACTATCATGCTGTGTTGAGTTAGGACTAATAAAATACCCTTACTGCAGCTGAAATACAGAAAGAAGACAAGAACATTAGTTATGAACTGTTAGATTATTTATTATGTTTCCAAAATGTCTTCAGTGTCTTTCTCAAAAATACATTTGTCCTCACTACTGTTCTTACTATGACTACTTTGTGCATTGGTTGCAATTGCCGCTCTAAATGCTGTTGCTATGTTTCTGTAAGTAGAGGACACTGAAACTGTTCGAAAGAACTCACTGGAGCTTGTCCCTCTTTGGTGGCTCATTTTAAATGTAGTGTCCCACTTCTGGCAGTTTTGATATTCCAATTTGCTAACACTGCCATGAGGGATGTCAGAGGGGAAGAGAAAGGAAGAGCAGTGCCAAATAAAACTATAAGACACGCAATCAAATTTGACTTTAAATTAAATAATCGATAGTAATTTGGTATGATTATCTCCTAAATATTGCATGGCCTGGTCTTATACTATAAATATTTTTTAACTCTCAGTCATGTTTCCATTTATGAACTCATTAGGAGGCTACAGCAGTTGTTGGAACACAAAGTATGAGCAATGGTGATCCTGGTGGTGACCTCTTGCACCATCAGTCACTAACACCTAAGTAGCGCCTGCCCTGCCTTCCAGTTCTTCTCTGAAGAGCAAATGGGCCTTAGTTTGCTTTAGCTTCAGTGCTGAAATGCTATTCTAAAGCAGTGATTTCAGTGTTGTCTTTGCTCCATCTTAGGCTACTGCACACGCTGGGAGAGATCATTATAGAAATCAAAGTGCTGGACACTAGTTAGAAGAAACAGTGCCAACAGCAGCATCAAAAACCACAAGTGCCTCTTGGAGGTTGCTTTCCCTACATCTACGTACAGTTCTCACATTTTAAATTTTACATAATGTGTTTGTCTTATTAAAAATGGAAACAAAGAGAGAGCACTTCCATCCATTAACCTCCTCCAGGTGCCGTATCCTCGTTTTTCTCTGTTTTCCCCTGCCAGTCCTTGAATCTTTATCTGTTCCTTGCAACAAAATCAACAATACAAGTTTTTTTGTTTATTTTTTAAAGCCATTAAACCAATGAAATTAGGGATATGATTACTAATTTAAGTAGCACTTCATCTGAATTAGAGCTACTCTCTTAAATTAAGGAGATTGTTAGTTTATCACAAGGTCTTATATATCTCTTCTCCAATCGATGACATGTTGCAGTTTGGATTCCAGTCAACCATAGAAAGCTTTGCCTTGACCTTGTACAGCCAATGAGCCATCTCTTGAACTAAAGTAATTTCCCATTCTATTCATTTATCCAAGTCAAGCAAAAGGCAGCCAATCGACGGACGAGAATCATATGCATCTAAAGTAAAAGCACAATTCTCCACTCCTATGAGCTTTCCCCAGACCTTCTGAAAAGCTGTGGAGTTCTACAAAGCCCACATGTGGGTTCTGTCTCCTCTATTTGTTTCACGGACATAGCAGTTTAGTTTATATCCCTAAACTTTCATTTCCTTCACTGTTACAGACACATTCTAATTACAGGTAGGTTTTAACTTTATCGGGGCAAGGCTACACTACACAATGTTTATCAAAAACAAGTGGTGGAAATATAATATGGTATAAACATTTTGGAAATTTATTTAATGATAAATATAAACTTACTACACCAACTTGTCATCCCATTCCTAAGTGTTTACCAGATAAATTAAAGCATATATTCATTTTCAGCTTATATGTTGATATTCATAGCAGCCTTGCTGGTAATCAATAGGTTGTGGAAACGACCCCGGTATCCATTGAACTGAACAATGTGTGATGTATTCATATCATGTAATACTGGTCAGCAAAACATAAAACTATTTAATGATACACAAAATAATATCATCAACATCAAGATAATATTACTGCGTGGAAGAAGCCAGATTTGTGTTGTATTATTCTATTCATGGTGAATTCTAAAAAAATTCAAATAAATGCATTGCCAAAGAAGCCCTTCAGTTATTGCCTGTGGGTATGAGCCAGGAAATTGCTGGGTGACAGAATCGTGTGTTTGCTGCTGTATGGTGATGGCTTGGCGAACATAAATCAAAGTGACCAAATTACACGATTAACCTATTTGCTAATTAATACAACTCAGTAAAGCTGGAAGAAACAAAATACAGTGTTATAACTTTATAACAGACATAATAGTCAGAAGTGAAGATGTTGTTTGATGCTTTCATGAAAACTCAGAATTGTGATTCTTTTTTACACTGTACCAAAGAATTTTCTTAATTCTGCTTTCTCTGCAAATATAACTTTATTGATATTTTTCCTTAAAACATTTCAAACAAATATTTTCATAATATTTCTGATTTTTAAAATAATTTTATAATAGTTCAAGTTTGAAGTACCTCTTCTGGTTTACCCAACAACATTGGCCTCTCTTTATACACAGTTTCATTTGTCAAATGACTCCTATCTCTCCTCCTTCCCCTCCAACAATACCATGAATACCAGGATTCCTCTCCATTGTCCCATAAACTCTAGAAAAACATCTTGGAAACCTCCTTTTACCTTTCTAGACAGCACAAATTTCCCAGGAGCACGACAGGATGTGTTTGATGGCCTTTTGTTTACAAATACTGCAATTTTATTCCCTTAATGTTTTTCACAAGACATGCTAAAACTTACTGAGATGGAGAGAAAGAAAGGGTAAGAAGAGAAGGAAGATTTGCAAGAGACAAGAAACCAATGGAGCTGCAGCCAAATTTTTACCAGCTCTGTGCAGACATTGAATAAGCTCAGTACATGAGCTATTTTATGAAATCAATGTCTCTCCACATTCACGATTCCATTTATCTCTCCAGAATTCTAGCCTCATTAAGTCAACATATGAGTGGCTTTTTGGATGTCAGATCCCTCACTTCTTAAACCTAAAATTTGTTGGAGGGTTTCTTTTGCTTCTTAGTTACACTGACTCTCAAGGCCTGTGTGTCCCACTATGTTCTACTTCCTTCCTGCGTTCCTTCCACCGAGTTCTCCTCCTCACTACCATTTCTAGCCCCTCCTCATACATTATGCCTTCCCTCCTCCTCATCCTCTGGTTCTTCTTTTCTCACAGTGCTAGAGAAACAGAGACTGAACCCAAGATTTCCTAGTCCAATGCCCTGATATGCTTGGCAAGGACCATATGGCCGTGCTACCTGCCCAGCTTCCCTCATTCCCTCTTTCTTGAGACCAGACCTTACTAAGTTGTCCAAACAGGCCTTGACTTGTGGTTCTCCTGACTCAGCCTTGGGAATAGTTGGGATGATTGGGTTTTTACTGTATAGTGATCTTCCTGTCACTCCAAATCCCTATTTGATTCACTGCTGTTTATTCGTCAGATCAACATTTCCCTTGGATCAGCAGGTCCTGTGGGCTTTGTGGACACACTGGTCCTCTCACATGCCCCTGTGAAGGTTAGAGATTGTCTTTCTCCTCTCTTGTCACTGGCCACATATTTGACATTTGTATCACATTTGTTTGCATTGTTATTTGCTCAATGGCTGTCCTTCATTGAGTCTATTATATAAAGGATTCACAATTCATTTTTAGTCGCTTGAATTTTTTCAATTTTAAAATTTATTTTTACTGTCCATTAAATTCATAGCCCTTAGTACAGTGGTGACAAACACAGACAGTTCACCGACAGAGAAGTTTCCAAAGATACTCGTTTAATGAGTGAATGGGTTAACTGAAATGATGGAAAATGATCCTGTGGAATAAATTCTTATCCCTCATTACCCATGAGAAAATTGAGAATCAGAGATTTTAAATTGCCAAGTTAATAATGCTCTATTATTCCTACAAGAGTTAACAAGACAATAAAGGGGAAGAAAGAGGGAAATCCCTATGGAGAGAATATAATATAAGCCACGAATATAAGCTTTATTACATGTTTACTTGCACAGTACACTTTAAATCAGAGTCCTTGATGAAATCCATCACTGCTCTCTCAAAACCAATAATCCCAGGCCTTTAGTTAAGTGATTCCCTGTTGCAATGCTTCTGTGGCCTGGGTCACTCCTCCTAAGCGCACCTGTGATTTCAACTGTAACTATGGTTAGCAGTTCTGTGTAAAACACCAGTCTCCTCTCACATTCCTCCTGGCCCCTAAGATTTTTTTCAAAGCCCAGATTCTTAACTAACCATAATACAGACACATTCTGGAAGCAAAGGAGAATTCTATTTATGATGTGAATGTATTTCCTACAAAGGTTTCCCCTTGGATTTGCCCATTGTTTTTACAAGTATAGTACGTCCACTCCACCACAATTCTCTAATTTTTAGTCATATGCATAACCATTCAGGAATAATAAATCAAATCCTATACTTTAAGCAGATGGCATGATTATCTTTTAAGCCTATTCTCTGGGACTGAACTTGTGATAGAGATTGACATGTAGGAAGTTCATTGAAATGTGCTTCCGTGTTCAATAGGTCAACATCATGGTACAATGAGGGAAGTCAGATTTGATAGACGGAAACTTTGAAGTGTGTGCATTCACCATAAAGGGTTTAAGCAGAGCTGAGACGGCCTTTCAGAGTTCTTGTAGTGCAGCAACAGAACATCCCCAGTGTAGTCCCGTTCCACATAGTGGTCTCTGTGGACTGTTTCCAAGCTGGAGGAGTGACCTGAATCATAAGGATCATCTCCTGCTTAGGATGATCTTCAGAAAGGAACTCAGCAGAACACCTTCCAGGCACCAGCTCCGCTAACCTAATTAGGAATGACTCTTTGAGCCTGAAATACTGAATTCACTGAACTCTTGCTCTACATGTTCTCCCTTCCTCCACCTGAAGGTACTGGTAAGTTTCAGAGAGACCAATATTCATATTGGAACTCTGCACTTGATATGACCTGAGGACTGTCAACATTATAAAACACAAAGACAAAGGAAGAAAATGCTTTTTTTTTAATGAAACTGTTTCTGCTTTGCTATAGCTTTTTGTTTAGAAAATAACCTAAACATTCTGTCTAACCCTGACCAGAATGAATGAAATATTATTTTTCCTCAAAGACTTTGCCAAACGCTTCTAAAGTTCCCTAAACAAGAAGAGTAAGAAGACACCATGGTACAATTTGTTTTTCTCATTTTGTCCAGTGGTGACCACTTATGGTAAATAAAAAAAGCTTCACAAATATTGGAATGTCTCCTGCAGTGTCAGATAGGTGCACAGTCACTAGCTGCCTTAGTATAACTTGAGTGCTTGCTGCCACTGTAGTGACTGGAAATTAGGACTTACAGTATATTATTAATGGCATTGAACTCCTCTTCCCAATAGAAACTCACACAGTTACCCCAAAGAAGCACTTGATCCATTAGTTCCCAGAATACTCTGTTCTGCTTTAGTAAGTTACAAAGAATTGCCATTTGCAGTTTAAAGGGATGCTGTTTTTCTGAGACGTGCCTTCCAATGTCTCTCATCCTATTCAAAAGGCCATTCTTTCATACCATCTTCCAACTCTCATTCAAGGTATTGAAAGATGTCTGCTAATAATTTGGTGTAAAAAAAGAAAGGCATATTGGAGACTTTGTTTTCCTAAATATTTATTTCAAAGACTACATTTTCACAGTGGTTTTAATCCTAATGTCATCCTGAAAATAAATCATTATGTGTGCTTCATGTGATCTTTTCAGAATGCAATAAAACAGATTGTTTTTAATGGCTGTTCCAGCAATGAAAAATATCTGTGTTAGGTGGAAACAACAAATTGATGCTTTTTCAATTCCTTTTAATGGCATGAGGATCTTTGCAACCTGCTGTGAAAAATATTCTCTTAATGATAGGCCTGTGGCACAACTTAAGGAGTCATCAAGAAATAAATGTGCCGCTGTCTGCCTGGCAGCTTGGTGTCCCTTAATTGAAGTGTTATAAGATTCTGTGCAGAGGAAGCCTCCAGGGTTTCATAGCTAAATGGCACGGACACCTCTGATGAGACATGCAGATGAAGATGTGTCAATACAATCTTCACCAATTTGCTGTAATAGCAGGGACTGATTAATTTTATAACCACGGGTGCTTCTATTAGCTAACCTAAGGAATGATTTAGACTTTATTAAGCAACTTATTTCTATCTTTTTTTCAAGAGACTACTGCAACATAGTTTACCTCTGAGTGCAACACTGTAGCACATTTTCTAATAAGGATTCTAAATGTATTATTAAAGAAAGGAACATAAGTTGGCCTTAGCTTACAGGAAGCTTAACTATGGGAACTTTTTGTGACTTCTATCTCAAATGCACTTGAACAAATTTAAGAGTTTTTCAAAAATAAAGTAACTTCATATTTGAAGCAATCAAGTTGGAAGCTCTGATATACATTTTTAATGTGGAAAAAAAATGAAGGAACTGAATCAAAAAGTATGTGGCTGTATATTTTTATCTTTTTCATGAGATAAAATTGCATTAATATTTTATGGTAATTGCCCATGGACATCTAACATCAATTGGTTACACATAATCAACTAATGCTTTATATTTTAAGACTTTGTTCAATAAAAAATTAATCATCATGCATGGATGGGCAATGTATTTGGATGTTTAGCTACATGATTCTATGTGTTAAAAGGTTCTGGTTTTTATACTGAAACTGAAATTGCTGAAACATTCAGATAACAATAAATTCAATATAAGGACACATTTAAGAGTTCTGAAATATTATCTCAGGGACATACCTTTATAATTTGTGAAGTCATAAATGAAATGAAACCTCATTTACTATAAGTTTAATTTCCAATAATTTTATTTTTCAAAGATGACCGAGAATCCTTAAAAGCAAATGTATGATGCAAACAGTGAGATCATTATTACTGTTTATTACTAATTTAGATCCTGGTATTGGAGAGTGCACCATGTGACACGGGATGTCTGTGAGTAACACTTGGTCAGAGCATACACACCCCTGCACCACTTAGGTTTTCTCTTCTTTCTACCTCATATTGAGTTAAAGAGATTAATGATAGCAACTGGGGAGAGTTGCATTCTCAAATGTTTTCAAGCTTACTTGTAATAAAAAACTATTTACTTGCAGCAAAATTATGCTAAACATTCTAGGTCTGTTTTGGAATAATCATGATTATAATGTGTTTTTCACTCATTCTTTCAAAATTACTATGCAGTACAGTTTTATTATGGAGCTTTGTCTACCACATAAGATAAACAGATGACTTATAAACTCTAAACATGTAGGAGAAATGAAAACTATATATTTGAGAAACACAGAGGAAAAAAAATAATGAATTCTGATTGAAATATATTATCTGAGGAACACTAATTCTAGCTTTGGTCTAACAAAAGTGTGACAGATTAGGATCAGGGGCTAGGTTTTAAGTTATGGCCCTGCTACGTAGTAATACAAAGAGTGTTCTACAATCTCTGGTAACACTTTAATGTTTTGTTTAGCGTTTTCTACATTGGAAAAGGAGAAGTTGGAGTCAGACCTCCATTGAGGCTACATTTCACTCTGTCATTTCATTTATAATCAATCATAGCTATGTCACTATGAACACTTTGGTAATGAGCTTTGTAAAACTGTACATACTTACAAAGATACTATAGATTTGTGTTCCTTTCAGAAGAATACAAATTTTAGGTCATCTTTGCCTGTGGTAAAAAGACTATTGGAGCTAACAAAAAGACTCTCAGAGCTAAGCATACTAGATGCATGATTGGTTGTGGTTGGTTCTTTATGTTTAAAATGGGAGGTGGTGGTGATGTTTGATAGGTTCTTTATGTTTAGGATGAGTGGCAGTAAAAATGTTCTAGGTAATTGCTAGTGCCAATTAAAAAAAAAAGTTATTGGTGGCCATAGAAAAATCACACCAAAATTACCAGTGGTAACACTGAAAGGAAATAAGTCTTGAATTCTGGGTTTGTACATTTCTGATCAATTTTAGACTTAATACATTTGAAATTCATTTGAATTTCAACCAACTTTGTCAGTGCTCATCACCCATTTTGAATGTGAAAAATGCATCAAAATGCATAAAAACATTGAATAAAATACTTAGAGTAATTGCGTAGTATCTAGGTAATCAAAGGTTTCAGGTGTATAGAAAGAATAAAAGCAAGCTTTGAGAGGAATAAAAAAAGCATGAGATGGGTTTTAAAGAAAACCATAAGATATACAACCAACTGTGTTAAAATACTTTCAGTGCACATGCCACTGAGCGTGGGATACACATCACAATATATCAATATGTATTTATAAGATATGTACGTTATTTCTTAGACAGTATACCACCATCTCTATAATACACATTTAAAGGTGAAGAAGGATAAATATAAATAATATGTAACTCAGAATATCATTTCTGTACTTTGCGAACTATCCTCTACCGTTTTCTTAAACACGTTTGATCCCTTCCAGGTATCCCCAGTGTAGTCTGCAAAGGAAACCTTATAGAAACGAAAACTAACAGAAAGCACTGAAGAAATGTAAGAACATCTGGAATTAAAGAGGGAGTATAATCACAGAGGGAATATTGAAAAACTGCTGCCTACGAGTCAATGGTAAACTGTAATCAATGTGGAAAAGGCTAACACAGGCAATGATGCGAGCATCACCAGACAAGATGGTGAGTATCACACTTAGACATATGGAGTGTGCTCTCATTGTAGAAAGGTTTTACTTGACCTCCAAACAGGCTGAGACAGTGTTCCTATTGGGAAATCTGATTGTAGAGTGTGCTAGTGAAGCCAACAAATAACAGAGAAATGCAGAGCCAGCGTTGATCTCCCTATCCTAAGAGCCAAGAGCACATTTCCACCTGTAATCATTTATGAATGACCATGGATTATCCTCTCAGGAGTTTCCTTATTATACTCTGTGCTTAAGAACAAGTTTGTTGATTGTGCTAACAGTGAAAAAAACTATGTTAAAACTTTAATAATAACGTAAAGATCATCATTTTGGTACATACAGCTAAAGAGTTTATGACAAAGATTCCCTGTTATTTTGAGAGACAGGGGAAGTTCCTCTCCAGTCTTGAGGGATTAATTTACTAAGGGAACCATGGTTTAACACAGTTTAACTCCGTAAAATTTTAACTGAACGAAATGTTAGATACGTAGAGGTTAATTTGTGTTAGGTATTCTCTGTAATCCTCTTGATAATATTATAAATAGCAATGTTTATATCACAGACACAGTTACCCAGTATTGCTACTTACGTAAGCCCTAATGAAAGCAGTATGTGATGATAGCCATGCAGTTTTATAAAAGGAAAATCTATTGCAAATGGAAGATTTGGGGCATATAAGTGATCTATACTTTTATTTATAAGAGAGATGGTCAGGACTTAAGTGCACTTGCTGCTCTTGCAGAAGACTCAGATTCAGTTCCAGTACCCCATAGAAGGCCCACAATCACTGGAACTCCAGTTCTATAGGACACAGTGTTCTCTTCTGGTCTCCATAGGTACTACTCACACACAGTGTACATAACATATTCACAGGCAAAACAGCCACACAGATAATATAAACTCAAATCTTAAAGTCAACATTTGACTTTTATTTTTTTTTGCCATTTCAAACATTTTTTCAAATATTTGAAATATTTCAAAAAATTTTTTTTATCTTTTCAGTGTTTCATCTTTTCAAATATTCTGGTTTCTTCAAAGTAGAGAATCATGATTTATAACAGCAGTTTTCAAATTCTTATTCTGAAGAAAACACTCTTAAAACTCGTAGAGAGAAAGCAGCAGTCAGTTTCAGTAGTGAGTTCAGCAGTCAATTACAGACTCAGTTACAGAAGAGTCAGTTCCAGCAGACAGAATGGGGCAGTGAGAGCTCACAGAGACACAGAAGCACCCTAAGGAGTCTGAGTTCAGAGGGTGCTGGTCCAGGTAGCTCCATCATCAGTGGAAGTTTAAAAGTTTTAAATTGTATGGAGGCTGAAGCCTTCTAGTTCTAGGCTTAAGAGTGGATTGTATGGGCTCCAGTGCTCCAGTCTACAACCAATGATCTAATTAGACAAAGAATAAATCATCCTTAGGCCCTCACACCCAAAAAATATGAAAAATTAAACAACAAAACCTCATTATAAACAGTGTTCTTTCCCACTGTGGCTCTATCTATTGATAATTGCTATTATTATCTTAAATATTTACTCTTCTTAAATATTTAAAAATTAATTCTATGTATTGCTGTTATTTTATTAATTTTTGTACTATTTTAAATAATTATAAGTGTTTGATTAAAAAGTACTATAATTTTCGAAACAAGCAAATGGAAACAGAATAGAGAATGATCATTCCACTACATTCAATCTCATTAATATCTAGGCCAGTAGAAAACACATGTATTATATATTTTTGTCTATATTTAATCTGCTAATCATTTGTTATTTAATTGAAGTATAATAGCATCTTGCTTCAGATAACAAAAAAGTGAGGAATAGTTTAGAAGCATCATTTTTTTGTGATTCAATGCAGCACACAAAAACATAAGCTGGTTGTATTTATTAGCTGCTGGAATATGCCACTGTTTCTGTGATATTCTGGCTAATATCCTTCATGCATGTACAGCAGAGTAAGGTAGCTGGGTCATTTGGTAGATGTACATCTAGCTTTTAGAGAGTTCCACTGTGACTACCCAACTTTACATTTCTTACAGTAAATAAGATATTCTCCTCTTTCTTCATATCCTTACTATCATCTAAAGGGTATCTATTTGCATTTCAACCTGACTGTTAAGGATATTGAACACTTTTTCAAAGGTTTAACGGACCTTAGTATTTCATCTTTTGAGAACTCTCTGTTCAGTTCAGTGGCCTATTTGTCAATTTGGATGATTTGAAATGTGGTTTTGGTATTCAATTTTTGCATTTCTTTATTTATAATCTGGGTATTAATCCCCAATCTGATACACAGTTGGAAAAGATTGTCACCCATGTGGTAGGCTATCTCTTTCACTGGTGAAGGTTTTCTTTACTGTACAAAATGACAGTTTCTTAAACATTAATTGTAGTCTAGAATATAAAACTATATCAATACAATATTTTGTTCTGTTACAATATAGCTCTTTGATTGGTTCTGCTTTGCACTTTGGGTATGTTTATCACATAGTTGATTTAATATCATCCTTCATTGACAAATAATCAAATACTATCTTTGTATCATTATAAACACAAAACACCTTGGTAGGCACAGCAGTAGTTCCAGGCCCATACTTGAAGAACTGATGTTCTGAAATTTCCTCTTGAGGTCTTTGTGAAATTCAAGGTATTTCTCTGCTCTGGGACAAGAAAAAGCAGGCCATTTATCTAAGAAGCAGATTAGCACCCCCTTGACTGTGCACAGAAGCTACATATCAATTCTGGACTCCAGAACAGTGAAGGCATTCTACTTTATGTTTGTTGTTCTTATGTAAATTGAAAAATGAAAATTGAAAATATGCCTCAAGTCTTTTTCTTGATTATCCTACAGATCAAGAAATATTATTTTCAGTATCTTTGAAAGTGGTGATAGAAAGTTCAAAAGTGTATGGAGCAAGCACATGAAGGGACAAGTCAGCAGAACAGCTGAGTAGGTGTTTCCTCTCCCAAGGAAGCATCAATTCTGACAATCACCCATGGGCAAAAGTAATTTTTAGGAGCCTGAATATCTAGCTGAGCAGTCCAAAATAAAAAATTTCCGTGAATAGATACGTTGAAGGGAACAGCTTTATTTATCCGGTGTCACCTCTATCCAAAGACAGAACAACAGCTCAAGGCCAGCTCAAGGCCAGTAGAGACCAGGTGGGTCTGAGATTTCTCCCATGATGAAAAGAGAGGGAATAGTAAGTGCTCAATTTCGACAATTACTCCAGAGACATACTTCCTGTTTCACACCCAGAACACCGAAGGGATCTCATAAAGGTAGCTAAGAAATGGTGAAAGAGTTGGAGACTCATAGGAACTGGGGTAGAAGAGTCAACCAAAGACTGTGATAACTACTTACCACCTTACTGACACCAAGAGACATTCCTTGAGATTTCTGGGACATAACCACAGAACATGCCTCATTTAGGTTATATGGGCCTCGAGCCTGCTACATGCTCATTACCTTGAAACTGGCATCTCATAAACATCCCTGAAAACACTATGCATGAACTCCAATGGACCATGCATGAACACAAGCATGAATCAGGCTTGGCAACCCTTGATTGAGGAAAGATCTTTAACTTTGATTATAGAAAAGCAGCATCCTAGACAAAAGAAATGTGAGACTCAGGACCCAGCTCAGGATACAGTCAAGATATACAATCTTCTGTTATAGATGGTGCTTGCTTGACTTAAGTTAAAATTACCTGAGGGATGGGCCTCTGTGCTTGTTTTGAGGGAATTCTCTTGATCCCATTAATTTGGGTGGAGAGAGCTACCAACTGTTGGTGGCACCATTCAGTAGGTAGGGTATCTGGGGCTGTGTATGAGCAGAGAAAGCAAGCTGAGCACTGGGATGTATGTATGCATTCATTGCTCTGTGTTCTTGATTCTTTATGTAATATTTCAAGTTCCCTTATGTAGTCCTATGCTGCTGTATGGGCTCACCAAAGAAGACAAAGGAGCATAGTCATAGGTAGAAGCTCTTCCAGATCTCACTAGAGGGAACCACTCCCCTGGCCAGCACCATACTGGACAGTGGACCCCTAAGCATCTGAGCTCAGGTGTTTTTAGTGATCTAGAACTCCTCAGGTGTTCTACTGATACCTCATGCAGATCATTAGCAATCAAACATCCCCCCACAGAAATCCAACTGCTGCAGACAATACAAAATGCCAAGACCTAGGCAGCCCCTCACCCAAAGGTGCTCAAAACAATATTTTAAACACAACTAAAAAATAAGCTTCTACAACATCCTTAAGTGCCTGCTACTTTGCTTTCTCTTCCACTATGGCTGGATATGGAACTGTGAGATAAAAATAAACCTTTCCTTCCTTAAGTGGCTTTTGTTGGGATATTTTATTACTGCAAAAGAAAAGAAATGATGAAGTCCTTACTTCAACTCCAGAGAACAAAAGGAGAGAAGTGGTGCATCCATAGGAACGATGCAATCGACCAGAAGGAATTCTTAGCAGGGCTGACTGGTTGTTTTTTTCTAAGCCAGTCACTGAGGACTTGAATAGGTGATCAATTCTCCAAATGTGAAAATTACAAAAAGAGTTCAGGAAATGCAAAAGTCATAGGGAACAAAAACAAAACCAACAAGTGACACAAAATATACTTCTGCAGAATAGCAGAAACAGTTAAAAGAAAAGACCTGCACAATTTACATTAAGGACGAAAACACTTGTCAGCCAGACATTTCAGGAAGGTTTCCAACAAGGTATTCGACTCTATAGCAAAAATATGAACTTCTGGGTTGAGGGTGGTAGCTGCGTCTGTAATTCGGCTGCAGAATCTTGAGGACTTGAGTTCAGTACTAAAACCCACATAAAGACACAGGCGCTATGTTCTCTGCAGTCCCAGTGTTGAGGAGAGGGAGGTGGAAAGGTCCTTGGGGTGTCTTGTCTATCCACACCTCTTTGTCAGCAAATTCCATATTCAGTAAGAGACACTGTCTCAAAAAATAAAGTGGAGAATGATGGAGAAAGACACCTATGTAGACCTTTGTCCTCCTTATGCGCCCGTGCACACATGTACAAGCAAACCCTAACACATGTACACACAAACATTTGAATAATCTGACTGAAATATGTGCAGGAGACTTAAGGACATATTTCTTCTAAGAGGACTAGCAGGTGATCAGCATGCATATGAGAAGGTATGCAATACCAGTCATGCAAAGAGGCAAGTCAAGAGCCAGGCAGGATGGTCCAAGCCTGTAATCCTTGAGCATGGGAAGAAATGCTGAGGCCAGAGGAGTGTACACAAATCCAGCATGGTCTACACAGTTAACACTGTTTCATCAGGGCTATATAGAAAGAAAGAAAAACAGTGAGAAGAGGTGGAGAGAAAGGGAGAGAAAGAGTCATCACCTCACAACTACTTGGATAAGTATAATCAAAAAGGGATGACAACTGTCAATAAGAACATGAGGATGAAGAAGTCCCTGCATGCTGTTGGTTGGAATGCATATCATTATGGTCATGGAGAGTTTTCTCAAATGATTAAATGAGGAATTATAAAATGACCCAACAAGCCTTTCACGTCCAAAAAATTGAAATCAGTATCTCATAGATATTACAACTGTCCTGGTGTAAGGTAGCCTTACTCAATGATAGGGAGAAATGGAATGGATCTTACTGTGAGCAGCATCGGCATAAACAGAAAGAAAACACATATATACACTTTACATATCCTTTAAAATGAGGGGAAATGCCCTTTATTACACATTGAATGATACTGAATGCTAAAGAAATTAATCAGGCCCTGAAAATAAAAAAAATATGCTGCATGGTCTCCTTTATATGTAAAATCTCAAAGAATAGAACTCATAGAAACAGTAGAATCATGATCAGCTAGGGACTTGTGGGATAGGGTGAGATGTAGAGTGTTGGTCAAAGTCTACAAATGCTTAATTATAAGATTAGTTCAGATTTTATATTGCACCATGGTAACTCTAGTAAACAGATATATATATATATATATATATATATATATATATATATATATATATATATATATATATATATATACATATATACATATATATATATATATATAAATTTACTAAGGGAGTGGATCTTGAATATTCTCATTCACACACTCACACACGAACAGTAACTACCTGAAGTGATGGATATGTCATTTTGGCGAACATTTAAAAAAGTATATGTGTGTATACACATATATTTTATGTGTATTTATAAAATATAAAATAAAAACATTTATGTGCATATAAAATAAAAATATATTTTACATATTAAATTTATATCATTTTTATTTGTCAATTATATGTCAATAAGATTGGGGAAAAAGTGTACCAAGAAGAGAATTGCTTACATATTAAGGAAGAGGTACATAAATTTGCTTAAATAAATAAATGTAACACATTTGAAAATTAAAGTTATTTTCTATTTTTGGTTGTGAGCCTAGCCATTAATGGCTGAGCCGTATCTCCACCATTATTTTCTAATATTTTAATATAATTCAAAATTGGTGAAAACTCGCTGAACATAATTGCTGTTCCAGAATTTCTGTGGGATCCAGTAGTGCTATGTGACCATCTCCTTCTCACCGTGTTTTTTTCATATAGTGGCATGACCTATAGCAACACGAGTAAACTTTAGAAAGCCTAATAGGTGTGTATCAACATGCGATGCACTCCAGTGCTGCCTTTCCTGACTATGCTTTAGGGAAAATGAAAGACGTTAAGAACGAGTGAGCAGTGGCGGAATGAGTTAATGGGAAAAGAACACCGCTCTTTCTTGTGTCACCTTCTGTGCGTGACTGGAGCATTTTGGCTAATTAAATCTAACTTGTACAGCTAATTTACTACGAAGCATAAATAGGAAGTAAAGTCAACGTCGAATTAAGATTGTAGAAAAATATAATAAAGGTTTATATTAAAATAAATGAGCCTTCGTATATAATTTTTGAAATTGACAACTGACCAAAAGCTATTAACTATATTATGTGGTTTAATAAAAATAACTACTCGGGCTAGGCCTGAAAGTCTCTGCAGCTGCAGGGCCACTTCTTGGAAATAAAGTTTGTGTTTACACAGGTGCAGCCATATTTAACAAAAAAAAAAATTCATGCACTGTACAAACAGCTGCCTGTGTGCTTTCTTTGGCAAAGCTCCTTCCAACTGAACCAATCTGTATCAAGCACATCGCTCTGTGATACCTATGTAAACAGGACAGAAAAATTGTTGCATGAGGAAGAGGCTTCTCAGAATGTGTCTTTTAGATAAACTCTTAAACCAGGAACTTGAATGGAGCCTGCTGCTAAGAAAACCGTATGCTTAGTGAAATATTTACCGTGGACTCTGTGTGCACATCTGCAAGAGAGACATTAAACTTTCGGTGTCGTGGTAATCACTGACTTTATCTCACACTAGTAATTTGAATGGAATAATAGTTGTCAGAGGGACTCGTAAAACTGAACATGTTTCCTTAAGAGTTTATTATTCTACTGTGTTTTAGTACCATTCTTTAGATTATCTTTGAATATAAGCAATTACAAAATACATACCATTCCATCATTTTGTTATTGAAATGCACCAAAAAATAATGTATTTGAAAAGTCACACAAACACACACACACACACACACACACACACACACACACACACACAGTTATACTGAGGTCTATTATTTTTATTAACTTCCTAAAAAAATCAACAGAATTTATGCAATGTGTACTTAAAAGTATTTAAAAATCAAGTTGGACATTCTTTAACAACAATAAGGAAGAGCCAATTTTTCTCTCCCATCCACTTTCCCCTCGTGGTAAAGAAAGAACCAGACTCCTGCTCCTCAGCAAAGCCCCTACCACTGTGCTGCACCTTCAGATAAGTATTTTTAATTAACTGATGGATAAAAACAAACATTATACATGCCGACGTGGTCCACATCAGAGAATGTGTAACTGCATCATGTTTAAATCCAGTTAAACATATTTCTTCAAATAGTTGCCTTCCTTTTAAATAATGAAAGCACTAAAAATCCTTTCTTCTAGCTTGTTGACTGTGCTCACTCCACCCCACTGAAACATATTTCTACCTAACTACTTAGTTCCCATTGGTCAATTTTTCTTTATCTCTCCTCCACTAACCTTTCAAATTCTGTGAGACCACCATGCTTGCATGTCACACAGGACTTGACTCATGCATTCACTGGCTGTTACAGGGTCGTTGGATACTAGCGATTTCCCATACTGAGAATAAGCAGAGAGAAACCCTTGAAAAATAGGTGTTTCATCAGAATGCTAGAAGTTGCTGCTATGAGCTTTGAGGAAATAATAAACTTGAGTCAGTAATTTGAGAGCCCTACGAAGGACAACTCTAACCGTGGTCTAAGAACTGTTTAGGTCTGAGGGCTAGTTTATCTGTCATGGTATTCACCATCACTGATTCTTCCCAATTGAGTTGAAAGGGGTCTGGGAATTAAATCTTGATTTGTTTTCTAAATTGAGGCAACCACGTAAGTAATCTCACTGTGCAACTAGTTACAGGAAGAATGCTAGAGAAATAATGTCCTACCTGGTATCATTAATCACCTCTGAAATTTTGGAAGGAGGTAAAGTTGCAAAGAATCAGCTTGTCCTGTGCTGGAAATATCCTGTTTAGTGCATAAGCACAGTATTAAAGTGATCCAACACCTGTAACACTGAACCAGAAAGGCTTCATTGTACAAATAGAGACTTAGACATACTCTATGGTTCTCAATATATTTCTGTTAATATTGCACTGTTTAATAATACAAAATAGTATTGAGTATATATAAATATCATTATGATAATTAAATTTGAAAAAAATCTTAGTTGTAACTTTTGATTTAAATATCTTAAAACTGGTATAAATTCTTTGGCTGTCTGAGGAGTGGAGAGGCTCCTGATGTTCTTCCTAGGCCTGACTGCCTCAAGTTCCACCATCCTCTGTACCACATCATCCTTAATATCTCTTATTGTTCATCTGCGACCATCCCTCCATGCATGTCTGATGACCCCCACCTACCTTCAGCAAGAATCCTGCACATTTCAGCAGAACTGCCCTCCACCAGTATTCCCTCTTAGTGATTTTGTTTCCACTGCTCGCCCAAGCTGCTTGGTGACTCTCGATTCCCAGAGGTTCAGAATCGAGCCTGATTCCAGGCTGGTGTCTTTCCTCTTTCCTCAACTGCATTATTTCTGATTAAAACCTGAGTTTGTTCCTACTGTCTCCCTCTTGTTTTTGTTTTTTGTTTTTGTTTTGTAGGTGGTTCATTAGACTGAAACTTTTATTGATTCCTTTTTGTATTGTGGATAATTTAAACTGTACACAAACCAAATCAATACTTGATTTCAAAGTTATATTTATTTTGGGGCACATTTGGGTTGTCCTTGTGTTTAGTTACCAGATCAATTCTTGTTAATCCAAAAACAAAACAAAATATTTTTTTTCTTCTGTGTAACAAAGGAAGATAAACAAGTTAGCAGAGAGCTCTTCATTTTGTGTCATATTTTACCCCAGAGGAAACAAATCAAGAAATCAGTCTAGCTGCCCTGTTCAAATTAAATGCCAGTCAGAAAATAATCTGATAAAATGCCAAAGTTGCTATATTCTGAGATTAATATAAGATTTCAGATAGACTGTTTAAAAACTTGAAATAATTGATTATTCCATTCTCTCTCTCAATCCCCCCTCTCTCTTTCTCTCTGTCTCTCTGCTTTTCTTTCTCTCCTTCAACCCTACCCAAAAGCTGATTTTGCTGAATGTCTACAGCCCAAAAACAAGTAAAGATACTTAAAGAACTTTCCAAAAATTTCTAACATAAAAGGAGAAAAGAGAACTGAAGTCCCACAGGTTCCTATTGTGTCTGTGTTAGAATGACCCTGGATAATGTCATTGTCTCACAGGAGGCATCCATGACGTCATTAGCTCCAGGGCTGTGCTGAGACATTTGAGCTCTTCATTATTTTTCTGAGTGTGATTTCATGGCCAAAGGTTACTTTTTCTTAAAAACTTCAGTATTTTCTTCATAATATAGTTCTGATTGTGAAGAAAATGAATGACGGTTTCAGTGCCTAGGAAAAGACTTGTAAAGCAAATCTCTCTACTCCCTTTCTTGATTTTCCTCTGGATTTTCATTTTCTTTTCCTTCTTGCATTTTGTTATTTCCGATACTAAAATGTTTTTTAGAAAATGTTTCAAATACAGAAGTGAAACATGGCATGGCTGATGAACACATCATCTTCCTGCAATTGTGGCTTGGGAAACCTGGATTCGAAGCAGGTAGGGGGAGGAGCTCAGAAGTCACAGCTTAGCTGGGGATCTCTTTGATGGCTGCTAGGGGAAGGAAGAGTCATTTTTCTTAGGGATATGGCTGCAGATAGCTTGCCCATGCCCCAGTAAGTACTCCTACATTCATTTTCACATACTCAGCTTTGACTAGACTCTGCAAGCTAATGATAAAAACAATTATTATATTTTAAAACATGAAATGAATTATGGAAGAAACTAAGTTGGTGATACCAAGGGAAATTGGAGGGAGGTGGATGGTGATGGCTAAGATCAAGATGAAATGTACACACATAAGAAACTTTCAAACAATAATACAAATATAATTTAAAATGAAATAAAATTAGATAATTAATCTCACTAAGATTCTTCTAACTCAGCTGTAACATATCTGAATTTTTCTGTGCTTCCTCCCAATATCACCATGGTGATTCTTGGCATCACTGGTACTGTTTCAGTAGCCTTAGTAGGAAAGAGGAAAAAAAGATTCTTTGACAGTCTTCACAGATAACTGTGTGTGTGCATGCCTGAAGTATAGTGTGGTATGTCACATGACTGGGTGTGGTGCACAAGGTGAGGGCATTTGGTGAAGCCAAAGAAGAACATACGGGGTCCTTCTGTTTCTGTCTCTGTCTTTTGCCCTTGAGACAGGGTCTCTGATTAAGCCTGAAGCAGCCTAGTGGCCATTGGGCAGCACACAGGCATGCTAATGGCCATAGCCAGCTTTCCTTGTGGGTTCTGGAGATAAGAAGTCATCAGGCCCTCATGATTCATCAGCAAATAATCTTATCACTGAGCCATCTCTCCAACCCAAATAACTTTTTTTTTTAATGTTAAAGGTACTGGCTCCTGAATAATTACTTCTTTAAACACTTTAAAAATGCATATCTCTATAGATTTAGTGGCACACACCTTTAATCCCAGCACTTGGGAGGCAGAGGCAGGTGGATCTCTGAATTCAAGGCCAGCCTGGTCTACAGAGTAAGTTCAAGGAGAAGCAGAGCTATACAGAGAAACTCTGTCTCAAAACACAAAAACAAAACAAAACAAAAAACAACATTTTTCTCTCATTCTGCAGTCCCTTTTTTCTTTGTGTGGACATGCATGCAAGCCATGGTATACATGTAGTGGTATGATAACAATTTATGGGGAGTCAGCTCTCTTGTTTCAGTTTATGGACCCTGAGGATCAAACTTCATCATTAGGCTTGGTAGCATGTGATTTTACCCTCTGAACTGTCTCTGAGACCCCCATCACACTTCTATCCTAAGTAAAACTGCCCATTGTAGTGGAATAGCATTTAATCTTTTGATACTTTGATCTGGCAGCATAGTTACTCTAGTAAGAGTCACTTTCATTGGCCTGTGTGATCCAACTTTCTGGGTGTAGCTTTTTGGAATACACAATGAATGTTAGTCTGATGAACCAGTTATTGTCTAAGCAATTGATGCTCAGAATATCCTGTCCCTTGTTATCTTCCTCTATTTGGGTTAATGCTAATGAAAGGGACTTCTGTAATTCCTCCTCAGTGACTAATAAGATTTAGGAACACCCATTTCTCTTGGTGTTGGCCTTTTCCTAGTGGCAACAGGTCAGCAGAACTGGCATTTGGGGAAGTAGATTATAGGATTCTGTTCATTAACGAAAAAGAAGACTTTGTTTCTAGGGGCAGAGCTTTCAATCAGTAAATCACTTGGGCGATGAGGCTAAAATGTTGTTGCTGTCAGTCCAAGGCTCAGTCCTAGGACAATGTAGCCCTCTGCCTAGAACATTTGTCTTGATATCAGAGAACTGTCTCTTGTTACTTATCGATCACTGTAAGACAGATTAACAACTATAATCACAGTCCAGAATTTCAGCCCAAGGGTTCTGAGGCTGTTCTCTGTGCCATGGAGAAATCAGGCTTAAATAATGGAGAGTGTCTTCCTTGTTGTTATTGAACCCGCACATCGTCTGTCTAACCCCCTGGTCGACTACATTCAACATTCAAACAACAGCCCATCTTATCACAACCTTGCCAGAGTGCATACTTTTAAATATTTTTTCTGGATCTGAAATTATTTAACTTCTCACCTTGATTATGAAGAAATTGTTTGTTACATGGTTAATTTAGTAGTTATTTATATATTATACTAAATCTTTTCTATTAATGTATGTTCTTCATACTTTAATTCTCATTTAGTGTGTTCATAATAGTGATCTCTCCATTTGTATTTACTTTATTAGTTTTAGTGGAGAAGTTATCAATGTTTATAAAGCACAATGTGTTGATCATTTGTTTGGAGACTTTAAGATTTCTTTTATACTTACAAAGACTTTACATATTCAAGAATCAAAACTATGTACACTTGTAATATATACATATAATTTTAAACTTTTAAAATACAATTTAATTGCTTAATTTATCTGGAATTTTTTTTGTTTTATAAAATTAAGTTTACCATTTCTGTATTGCTTTTCCTTGTTTTTTTCTTTTCTGCTTATTACAGTCAATGTTTATATTATCATTTTTCTTTTATTGGCACAACAATATTGGATGCTAGAGATAGGGTCATTTTCTGGCATTATTTTGTCAGGAAATAACCCCAGTCATTAATACAGTGTGTGTTTTTATACATGGTTCCAATTGAGTACTTGTCAGGCTTAGGAATTGTTGATTTTTTTTGTTATTTTCTACATTTATTCAGGTGCAGTGAGATGTTAAAATTATATGCTTCAAAGCTTTCATTTGAATCTGGGCTGTCCCTTACAAGCTCATGGTTTGATCACTTGTTGAACAGATTTTTGGGGACTGGGTACCTTTAGGAGGTGGACCACATGGGAGAAACAGGTCACTAGGGCTATCATTGAAAGCCCTGTCCAGAGCTCTGGCCTCCCTTGCTCTTTGGTCCTCTGTAAGACAGCACTGATGCCATGTACCATGTGCTCTCACCACCCTGAACTCAGATGTGCCTTCCTTTACATATAGATTGGGCTTCCTAAAACCATGAGCCAAAATAAAAATTTATTGCCATTTGTTGCTGCCATCTGTCAGGTGTTTTTCAAGTAAAATAAGAGTAACAAATATAGACCTAAGACATATCTTGAGATATAGAGATATATTGTAAAATGATTGTCATCAGTAAATTCAAACATACCCATCATGTCACATAGTTATGGCTAATTTATTTTGATTTGTCTTATTTCTTATTGCCTTATTCTTATTTCTAATTTCTACTATGATGATGATACATTAGATCTCCCCTTTTAGAATACAATATACTTTTATTAATTATAGTCAACGTGTGTCTTAGACTATGGAATTTATGTATCTCATGACTGAAGATTTATTCCCTTTAACCAACACCTTCCCATTTACAGCATTCTCTTCATCAGGCGTCAGGTAACACTAGTCTATTTTCTGTTTCTATGAGTACAACATTTTAACATTTGACATACAAGTGAAATTTGCCATTAGAAACACAAACAGTTATGTTTGTTTGTCATAGTCAATTTTGAGCAATGTTGTAAGAGCAATATTACCTGACTCAGCTCATTGCATACATTTGAACTCAAAGTTAAATTATCATTGACCCAAACCCTGAATTTATCTGAAAATTTTAATCAATCATATTCCAGACAAACATATGCCCTATAGAAAAAAAAATAGTCATTTATTTTTTTTTCCACTTTAAATATCTTGGGAGATTAATACATTTTACATGTCAAATATTACCCTCAATAAAGTCTTTCAAAACAGCACTATTAAAAATCATTTTTGGTGCCTCATACAAGGATTTTCAAATTTGTGTAAAAAAGACTTAATTATACCAATTAAAACTTAATTACATGATTAAAGCTTAATTATGCCAATTTTATTACTAGTATATATAAACTCAATAAATTTGTAGACATTTTTCTCTCCTTGGGAGAATGAAATGATATATATATATATATATAATTCAAAATATCAAAGTCATTTCTTTAAATACATTCCCTTTCCAATATGATATCTGAGGCATCACTAAGCCTTGAAAGATGATGTTAAATGAATGTTCCTTGATGAAATTGCTGAAGGATTCTGCCAGAGTGAAAAAATCTAATTCACTGCTGCAAGAAAAATTAGGCATCACTTATTAAAATGAACAGAAACCATACAGGCCAGAATAAAGCAAAGCATAGATTTTAAGTTTATAAATCTTTCAATATTACTTTTCTGAAATCTAAGTTCTCCAAGGAATCTTCTTTCATTTTCATGAATCCTTAAGCAAATACTGCAGTTCTGCAGGAAGAATGCACAGCATAGAACCAACTGTTTGTAAGGACTTGAAATGTAAATTAAAAATGAGTATGTGCCCTTTCTGACTTCTTAATTGCTGTTTATTAGTTTTATTTGATGCCATAAAGCTATTTTCCTGAATACCAAACAAAAGCTCTTGTTGTGAGGAAACTTCAGTGTTGATCTTGCTAGTATGAATTCTAGAAGCTTTTCTAAGTTCTGCCTTTATGTCTTACACAAGTCATTGCACATTGTTCAAACCATTAGCTCCCAAGTAGAGTATGTCATATATTCCATTTAACATATCATCGAATGTTACTTTTGAGACAAGCATACAGCATTCACTTATTTAATAAACACTGCACCTGGCTTGAGCTTTTGAAGCCTCAAAGCCCACCCCCCAGTGACACACTTCCTCCAACAAGGCCACACTTCCTAATAATACTATCCCCTATGAGCCTATGTGGGCCATTTCCATTCAAACCACCACATTCTGCTTTATATTTTCTCATTTACTTGACTATGTTATCAATAAAACTGAGATTTAGCTTGTGTTTTACGAAGGGAGGTACAAAGAGAGGAACTTAGTATAGTAGATATTAGACCTAAGGCAATATATTATAATATAGCATCCATAGAACGCTAGGATGTACATTTAACTGGAAACTGTCTTCTATGGTGAATTTTATTGACAATTGTTAAAAGGTCATCCTTCTTATTCAGGAGTAGAGAGTGGAATGAGTATTAGATTAGTTACATCTTTATTTATGATTTAATAATTGTCTTGAGTTTATCATCTAGACTTTATGATAGGAAGAGGAAATAGAACAAAGATTTCTGGGTACTAAATTACACAAATTAAAAAAAAAGAATTATTTAGGGCTTGTGCCTTGATAGTGGATGGAGTTTTAAAAAAAATCTGTGTTTATAGATGGTTTGAGACCTCTCCTTGGTCAGACTGAAGTCCTTTATTCAGTTGTGTGCTGTTTTGTCTGAAGCGATATGATGAGACATGTTATCCTATTGGTCTTTTTTTATTGTGTAGATCTTAGTTTAGTGAAGTTTATAATCAACCATCAAGCAGAAATAATTTTCCTTGACAGCGTGAGTAACATCATCCCGTCTTGAATCTCTGATTTCACTGGTATCTGTTAGCCATTAGGATTCTATCAGAAGGTCCACGCCAGCTCTTGGCAGACTTCGTTACATAATTTCCTTCTGCTCAAAGACATCAACTTCATGGGACTCTCGACAACATCTTACTATCTCAAAGCCATTCATCAGGAGCAAGGACATTAAAGGAGGAAAATGACAAAAAAAAATGAAACATGTGTTTTAAAAGATTTGAATAAGATATTTTAGTAAGTCAATTTCATGTCACCATCTTGAAAATTTACAGCAGTCAGCAATGTAAACATGTAGTTGACAAACGCCAGCAGCTTGCAGACTGCAAAGTTCATCTACTCCTTCAGGGAGGCAGCTGTTTCATTTAATACTCTTCATGTCATAGATTGGGATTTTTTTTTCGTTCTCTCTCTTTCTTCCCCTCTCTCTTTCTCTCTTTCTCTTGAAAGGAGGAGGAGAAAATTCCCTGACATGCTACTCCTATCATCTCACACTGTAGGCCAGATGGGGAAAGATGCAAGGGTTGCAGCTCGGTTTATGGACTGCGTTGTGGGGGAAGGCATTTCTTTCAGAATGACTTGCAGCTTGATCATTTGTTTCTGAGATCTAAACACGAGTCAACGAGTAAAGCAGCACCAGCTGAACTTCAAAAAGCTCCTGCAAATAAGCGCCTTAAACGCAGTGCATCTGGAGTGCGAGCCCTGAACACCCTGCCCCTCCCACACCTACAAGAAGCAGTCAGTTGGGAGCTCGTTTCACATATGATGATCCTGTCCTTTTTATGGACAAAGAATTTTGGGATGTATTCCCTTTTGCTTTTTATGTTGTTTGTTTTATTTGCATTTATATGCTTTAAAGATTTATCCAATTTCTTGCAACTTTGTCCTTAATAAATTCAGAAGAAAAACTTATTATTAAACTCCCCATTATTAAACATTGGTAGTCTCTGAAGGGATGTCAGAAATCACTTGGCCTCGCATCCTCATATGTATGAGCCTGGAGTCATAAAAAAATTTGGTAACGTGCTGCTCTGAAGGATTTCGAAATAAGTAAAATAGAAAATGGTCCTTGTCCAGTATGTATGGGCTGCTGTCCTATTCAAATACCATAGTTGTCTGGAAGGTTTTTAAATGAAGTCGTGACCCCATTAAGCTTAATAATGAACCAGAGTCTAGCTGCATTGCTGCTCTGAGTACTAATTACTCATATACCATAGCTTTCCATAAATGTTCTTATCACCCGTAGGATATGTAGTTAATAGGAACATGTCAGAAAACCACTATAGTTTTCCAAAGTCAAGGATTGATATACTAATTAGGTATGTGTTTATGTATGTGTGTCAACATGTTTGTGTGCCTTTGTTTCTATGTGTGATTTGTCCTTTAAACACAAAGGGACAAGTCTTTATGTTGGGAACACATTTATTTACTGGGTCACAGAGCTGACTGTATTCACTTAGGATTACACCAGGGAAAGTTTGCGGACCACACTCTTGGTGGGGTGTTCCAGGCTGAGAGCCATGCGCCCTAAAATAACAATGTCTTTTTTCATCATTCTTATCTTTCTCATGACCTGGATAATATTTACATTGATTCTTGTCACAGAGCATTCTGCCTTGTGTTATTTAATAATCCCATTTTCTCCACTCTTAGAACATAGAGGTGGGGGGGGGGGAGAGAATCAAGAATCAGAAAGATAAAAGGAAAAGGTTAGACGATTACAGATTTTGGGTCTAGTCCAGATTTCTTTTAAATAGGAAAAGGTTCTAAAAGAAATGTTTAAAAGAACTCAGAAAGGCGAACACACTGTGCACATGAGAGTCTAGAGGAGCAACCAGTGCAGCGTATGTTAGAGAAATGGCAAGAGGCTCTCACAATAGAGCTTAAGAAGCAACCAAGGAAGGCCCTTCTAAGAGGGAAGGGAAGGTGGTTTTGAGAAGATTGTGGTTTTGAAGGGAATTGCATGTGATGGTTTTAAGCAAATATGAGTGTAGATTGGACAGTTTGCTTTGTTATTGTTGTTTCTAAGTTTCTTCTGGTTCCTCTACTCCAGTGAAACTCCATGGTGACAGTGGGTACGAGGAATCTCCAAACTTATAATCATCCACTTGTTCTCACTTCCTCCTTGCCTTTAATTGTCATTTCTGAATAGAGATGTAAATTTCTATTTACAATTCTACAATTTCTCAGTGCTATGTGGACATCAGTATGAAGTTTTGAATAAAGATCATGCCTTTTGAAGTAGCAGTCCACCTTAAGATCATCTCCCTTTGCATAAGCTTCATGTCAAGATTGCCAGCCATAGTGGTTAGGAGAGGCAGTTCCTCTGTACCCAGATAAAACCTTTTTGGGAATGTAACTGAGTCTATTAAGGTCTGGAGCCTGAGACTCATAAGAGCAATAGTCTTTAAATGCTGGCGTGTTTCAGAAAACTGGGTTGTGATATATGAGAAAGGGTCACTAAAGAAGAGGTTATGGGGCCAAAGAAAGAGGAAGATTGTAGAGGAACATTTAATCATTTAATCCAGCAGCATGGCTGCTCTAGAGTAGAAAGAATGTTAGTACATGCCTTAATCCCAATGTAACACACACATTTAATCTCAATTCAGAAGGCACATGCCTTTAATCCCAGCACTCAGGAAGCAGAGATCACAGACAGTTCAGTTCAGGAGGAGCAGTTGGAGGAAGCAGAAGTAGATCTTAGGAAGAGCTCAAAGGGAAAAGCAGAGAGTAGAGGCAGAGTTCAGAGTTTAGAGAAGGAAGCAAGGTAGAAGCAGAGTTCAGACTAAAGAGAAGTAGAAGCAGACAAGAGGCAGACCTCAGAAAGAAGTGGAGAGTTAGTTCAGTCAAACAGTTTGAGTGCAGTTAGTTCACAGTTCAGTTCAGAAGGAGAAGCCAAGAAGAGCAAAGCCAGTCCAGTATAAGCTAAGAGAAAAAACAGAGAGTCAGAAGCAAATGGTTTATGGTTTATAGTTCAGAGTTCAGAGTTCAGAAGATAGCTAGTCAGAATGAGCTCTATCAGCAGTAAGTCTAAGAGGCTGAAAAGAGTCTAGGGTTCATTTGCAGATTAGATTGCATAAAGGCTGAAGCCTTTTGGGTATAGGCTTAAGATCACACTGTATGGAAGCTGAAATCCTCTAGACCAGGGATTGAATTAGCAAAGAATAAACTCTCCTCTGCCACAAACCCACAAGAATAATTAAATACATCTACATCTACAGCTACAGCTGCAGCAGATACAAGGTACACAAATAAATTCACTGAGAACAGACAGAGGCAAGTATGGCTTGTAGGACTGCAACATAGGCTGGGTGCTGCTCCTCAAGGCAGAAGGAAGGGCTTTATATACTAAGATGAAAAAAAGTAGTTTGTGACAGACCAGGACGCACTTGGCCTTTCTCAAAGACTGTTAGAATATTCAAACATCAGGTGAGAAACAGCTTAGGTGTCAGTGGGCTCCACAATGTGCTTGATGAGTATCTTAACGGCTTTCTTCAGGTGCATATGTTTTAAACAATTCGTATATTATTATTATTATTGTTGTGTACCAGTGTGTGCATGCGTGTGTGATGTGTATGTGTGAAAATAGACATACATGTGCCACAGAATATCTGTGGAGTTCTGAGGACAGCTTGGGGAAGGTAGTTCTCTCCTTCCAACCTGTAGGTTCCTGGGATCAAACTCAGGTTTCCAGCCTCGGGGTCAGGAGCTTTTATTCATTTAACCATCTGGCCTGCTCATTGACTTTCTTTATCCTATAGGGTTTAGCATAAACACCATAGTAACCTGGTAGGCAAAATGACAGTTACAACCAAGATCCAGCCTATACTGACCTATGATAAGATTTTTACTAGCTCACAAAACAAAATGTAAAAAACTGAAAACAGTGTAGCAAATTTATATTTAAAGAGACTCCATGATGTAAGAAGGGACGAACAGTGGGAAGAAAGAAGAGGAACCGTAGGGGAAGGAGGCGGTGAATTTGATCGAAGCATTCATGTATGTGTGAATATTTAATAAAAAATTCTTTAAATTCCAAGTTCATTGGGCATAAAAGACCATGTTTCTACCAAATCTGATCCAATGACAGTAGAGGTGACAATGTTATTAAAGAAAATGCATGTTAGCAAGTCTTTTACAAATGACTCACATTCTTTGATTCATTCTTTCTCACTCCTTCCCATATATATACATATATATGGTGTGTGTGTGTACGTGTGTGTGTGTGTATATATATATATATATATATATATACACACTCTTTCATACACACACACATATATAAACGTATACCATAGTCAATATATATATCTTTATGCATATATGTGTGTATGTGTGTGTGTACATATATATATATATGCATAAAGACAAATTGAAGAGTGATAACAAAAGTGATATTACTTTGTTAATTTTTAAAGCTTGCAAAACTTATGCCATGTGACTTATATATACATATATATATATAATATATATATATATGTCTCTGATCCACTGATGCTGGACTCTGCAGCTACAATTCCTAATAAGGTCTATAGAAATAAATGATCTTATCTGCTAGTGTACCTTCCTGTTAGCCTCAAAGTTCTAATCAACTAATTGAATTCACAGAGATGCCCAAAGATGAAGATGGCATTGTTAAGAGATAATCGTGTATTTGTTAACCAAGGAGACAACTGCTATTGGGTCTAGGAAGGATGCTAAAGAATAGTTGAGGGTTTAGATATAATGTGTTAACTGGATTATAAGGGACTGAGGGCATCTTACTGATCAAATGCCTAAAATATAGCAGTTGTTCCATTATCGTTGTTTAATAACAGATCAATAAAGGAAACTATTTCAATGTAGGGAACGCTCATGATGATGCATAGGAAAAGATACAACTATCGCACTAACAGTTGTACTATCAAAAATATTTTAAAATATAAGGGGAAATTCAAGCAGTGGATTGAGCACCCATGTACTTATGTAAAATAATAGCAGCTTTGCCTCGCTTCTGTGACAGCACATTTTTTTCCCTTAAGTAACCAACATTAAAATGATGTTGAAGTTCCTTTATCCCCCTTCATCACATTATTGCTTTCCTCCTGAGAACTAACCCCTTTTTCTGACATTAGGATGCATCATTCCAGGTATGCATCATCTCAGGCTATTTTAAAAATAAATGTATCCATAAATAATACATGGCATAATTTTTGCAAGCTTTAAAAATTAACAAAGTAATATCACTTTTGTTATCCCTCTTCAACTTGTTCTTTATGCATTATTTTACTATCTAGTACTGTTAAGGTAAAAAAAAAAATCAAGTTAATTCATTTTAAGGGCTATAAATTACTTTATAGTAAATTTATCTCACCTATATTATGAATTGATAAATAACCCTCCCAAAGGTTTTCCAAATTTAACTTCTAGAAAAGGATCTGAATTGAGTTTATACATTCCTCCATTAACATTATTGTTGACCGACCTTTTAAAAATTTATAAATCTAATAATTATGATGTTTTTCTTTGTTGTTTCTTTGTAGAGTAGTAACTTCACAGATTCCTGCTGCCCTTGCTTATTTTTGTCAACAAAATAACAGAAAAATGTCCTCAACACTAATTATGAATCAAAGCCGTTGTGAGGTCTCTCAATAGTTACTGAATTTCAACAGCTTTCAGATACACATCAAACAGTTAGCTTGAGCTTTATACTGATGTGGTCTGTTCTTTGTTGACACGGTTTGAGACAAAGAGAATTTCATTATGTGGAAACTACAGGCCAGAGATTAAAACTGACTGTCTGCCATTAGAGTGTAAGAACAACTCCAAACATTTTTCCATATTATTTAATTAGGAAATAATGGGAAACAATAGAGATTCAAAGAGATAACGAGACATTTTCCTATTTTAGTGCCTACAGTCATCTTAGTGATGATTACTAAATTTCTATATTTATTGAAAAATAATTCAGAAATATAAAATTGCACTGCTGCCATATGCTTCAGTTCTTTTTTTACCAATATAAAAATCTAATTATCACAGAACCACTCTTTGAAATTAAGAAGTACTGTCTATAAATAAGGAATAGGAATGCCACTTATTTCTTAACATTCTAAAGGCAAATATATCTACCTATTATCCTTTTCAATAACCTGACACAATGACAATGGAATAGAAGGTTGTCACAGCATAATAATACCTGGCTGAGAAATTATACTGAGTTGAAGCAGAAGCATTTATCAAAAATAACCATCGGAATGAAGGAGAAACTGTTATTTTTTCAAGTGGGAGACATTGATCCTGTGATAATGTTCTATTAAAATAACTTTATTTTTGTTACACCAATTGAATGATTTTGACATAATTGTTTTTAAAAATAGAATTTGATTTGCTCTGGTCCAATTCCTTTCTTGGAATATATTTACCAACTGGTGCCTCCCATTAACACTATGAAATACATCTTCAAAGCCCAAAATAAGGTGAGAACACACCACCTATACCTATTTCTTACTCATATTTTATTCCCAGTCTCTGAATTTTAGTCCTGCTTTATACATGCTATTGAGTTACACGAAGAAGAGCTGGAAAAATGGTATTTTTTTCCATTTGGGCATCAGCATACACGTAGCCTTTAATTCGGGGCAAAAGGCAGTTTATTCTTTGCCTAATTAAATCACTGGTCCTTAGTACTGAAGCCCTGGAGCATTTCAGCCACCATACACTCCACTATTAAGCCTAGCCCTGGAAGGCTTCAGCCTCCATACAATCTAGCACATTTAAACCTCCACTACTGACTGAGCCACCCTGACTGTCTCCCTCTGAACTCAGACGCTTTAGACTACCTCTGTGTCTCTGTGTTCTCACTGCCCCATTCTGCCTGCTGTGGCTGACTCTTCTGCAACTGACTGACTCTAACTCCTTGTCTGATAGTGATTTCTGCTGAGCTCTGCCTCCTGTGTCTGCTTCCACTCTCTGTTTCTGTCTTAGGGAATAAAGGTATGGGCCACCAATGCCTTTGAATAGTAGGATTAAAGATGTTTCTACATTATATCCAGACCACATAGGCTTCTGAATGTAACCCTTGGAATATAGATACTTCCTAGCCTTTTCCTCTACACATACATACTTCCTTTACCATTAAAAACCTATTCCAATTTCCCATTGAATGAGCTATACAAAGGGACTAAAGAATTCCATGATACTGTTTATGCTTGTCTTTCTGGGATTTGGAAAAAGTACAATAATGCTTCACTCTTATCTCTATTGCATTATACAGATGAAATTGTAACATTAAAACATGAAATTTAGGAACCACCTTGCATTGGCTAGCATAAGCTTCTGTTATTTGTCTTCTCTACAAATGAGTAGTTAGCAGGTTTTGTACCTGAAAGATTATAGATTATGCAAGTAAGTTTTATATAGAGGGTTGTCTGATTGATAACATTTACAATTATAAGAATAATGGGGAACTTATGAACTGTTGTAGTTAGAAAATTATCTTAAGAGCAGAATGAATATTTATCTTTATATTCCCACAGAGACTATTGTAGGGGTATGAATGTAATATAGTCTCAGTAAATACTAAGGAGGTACTAAAAATGGATGCTCAAAAAACATGAAAATTCTGAAACTTTATATGATGCTTGAGCAAACTACCTGAGATCCTTACTTGCCTGAGACACTTTTTCTAATATGGATGATAAGATATAACGTGGATGGGTATCTTCTGTTTTAGAATGTAGCCTGGAGTGTCTCTTAGTGAAAGAAATATTTCCATTGGTCTGACATATTTGAATATGCTTTAGAAAAATCTTATGGAGGCATCAATTTAATTGGCACCATAGCAAGGAAAATCTCTTCAATTTCTATCTCTTCAAAAGAGCTTTATCTTTCTGTTATTAAAGGCAACATTCTGAGTAGATACTTCATAGTTATATTTTGATCATCTGCTCTAAATTTTCATTTAACAAAATAATGTCAGTGATCTTGTCAGTAAAGTAACAGTGTAGATTTCATTTTAATTAATATAAAATAACATATAGATTGTCTCATCAGTCTTAACCTAGTTTTAATATTTTACACAGGCGAATATGTACTTACGCACAAAATATGCAAAAGTAATTCTAGAATTCTGATGCTAACCCTTCATTCATGATACACAGGGACATTTTTATATAGCCCATGCAAAGAGAGAGACAGTCGCTTGGTCCTGCAAAACTGTTGTAAATATATATAAACTATAATTCACAGTAGGATGTTTGTCGCATATTTATTTTCTAGTCTTTTCATAACACGTACCCAGTAGGTGCCCAATACATATTAATTTATCATAATAATCATTTGAGAAAGCCACTGACCTTGCTTCAAGAAATGAAAGGCTAATGGCTATCTGCTATGTGAATGGTGATTACCTGCAGGAGATACTGATAAGCAGAGGCAGTGTGCATTGCTTACAGGTGATCACCAGCTGTCTGGGTCACATGAGTTACTTTTCTTCCTTTGTGCCATTGTGCTTTATATATTGAACCTCACACATTGCCCACCTCCTGCGTAGAGTTTACACAAGCACTGAAGATTGTGGAATACCCAAGGAAATCATTTTTCAGTCGATTGAGTTCTTAATGGAAAAAGCTCTCTGAATGCCATCTTACAAATTAGAAGATCCCCTGCTTTCTAAACAGTTCAACTGAAACCAGCTTTGTATTTATCCTTTAGGTCATTCAGGCTGAAACGTTGTTAAGTCTTAAGTCCAAAAGTCAGACTTTTAAAGGTAAAATGTCAAGTCCTTTTAGGCTTCCACTGACCTTTGAAACCAGCTTAGGGATTTGGAGCATTGCACATGGGTTTCCACATTTTATATCCCCATATTTAACAAATGATCAAATGTAACTCCCACGAATATTATTTTTACAAACTTGACATTTTGAGTTTGAGAGGTGACTGTCTGACTCTTTTTAACATAAATTTATTGGTGGGGGACTTTAGGTCTTTCCACTCGCATTTATTAGAAGAAACTATATGTTTTACTATAAAGCAGTAACTAATGCTTTAAAACAGTCACTAAAAGATGCAAAACTACAACTTGGTAGCTCTTTAACTTAAGAGCCAATATTGTGGAAGGAGAGACAATAAATTCTATTTAATAATGATTATGATTGCAATTTCAATATAGGTCCCAGATCATAAATTTCCATATCTATATTGTGTTCTCTGAGGGGTGTTGCCTAGATGTACTTCATAGTATTAAGTTTCTTGGTTCACTTATCCTGGAATAGTTTGCTATTGTAACATTTTAATATTAGTTCTCAATCTGATTGAATATTATTCATCTGGGAAGAATAAAATTGAAACAACAGCAGTGACCCAGGCAGAACGCCAGTTCAAGTAAAGGAAAAACTCTGGAACTGGATGTAGCATCAGTAGTTTCAAAGTTTTCCCTTGTAGTTTCTGTGTCTCTCCAAAGTTTTTCACCACCACAAAGAATGCTAAGAACTATTTGAAAATATATACTTCTATAAATTACTATAAATACATTATGAAAACAAGGAATAGAATTCCTTATATAAAGTTTTAGTACTTAGCTTCTAGTTCTTGGCATAAAGAGGGTCATATATCACTTTAATTAATAATGTATGTTGAGGGTTTCCTGTGTAATGTGGCAATCAGAATGCATTGGTCCATGCCTTGATGCACAGCATTCAGTAAAGGTCATGAACACCCATATAGAGAGAGCATATGGGCATTTCACCTGCTTCAGATGCAGATGTTTACATGGGCTAAGGCTTGTGTACTTCAAAATGTCAGATATGTAAAACTAAAGAAAAAAAAGCTAACATTGACCCCATTCCTCAATCACAAACTTTTGTGTGACGCTTTCCTATTTTCTTTTACTGAAATAAAACTAAACGAGAAGTCCCAGATAGGAGTGGATACTGAGTCTTCATGACCATCAGGTGATGGTTACTGTGATCAGTAAGTTTTCCATAAAAAGTTGTCTGTGGCCAGAGAATCATCTAAGAGCGGGAATCAAGTATCTATAAGGGTAGGAAAACTAAGTATGATACCATTTATTGTAAGAGAGAATCAGATATGTAAACATATCAATGGAGGAAAGCAGAGTTTGAGTTCATATAGGTATACAGTTGTGAAGGACTATATATTTCCACTATGGATTGGATATTGCAATGCCAAAAAGAAGAGGAAATAACTTGTTGGAGCTCAAGTCATCTGACTGTCCTGGAATTCCAGTATGAAGAGCTTTGACTTTGGGTTGACTTTCTGTCTAATTTTAAGTCCTTGGGAATTTTTTTTTTTTTTTTGGAGATGTCAGGATAACTAGAGTCTACAAAACAACCCTCAAAAAATTACATTTTAGCTTATTAATATTCATGCTCCATTGAGTAAAATTCAAATGTTAGAGTTTACAATATAATACATTGATCTGTGTCTTGAATAATAAATACGCACTTTAGCATAGGAGAGACGAGCTCCTTTAAGTTTCAAGGCATTGAAACAGAAGTTATTTTAAAATGAGTGATTTGAATTTGGTTGTAATAACTCACACCCAAAGTGTAAGGAGAAGCTAAGCTAGGAGACTTGCCATGAGTTTGAGATCAGCTTGGCCTATATTGTGAGTTTCAGGGAAGCATGGGTTAGAGACTGAGACTCTATTTCAAATAAAATAATACAATAATGAGATACAATAAAACAATAGTGAGTGACTTGAAGACTCAGTCTTTTTCCTGACTAGCTCTGTTCTTCCCCAGCCTATATTCCTGGGACTTTTCACTGACTCCCAGTTTATCTACGATTCCGGATACGGCAAGCTTTACAGGCAATCACCTATTCTGATGCCAGTGGAATCCCTCAGATTTAGACCTGAGATAATGATCAACAGCACACAATTCCACCACGTCTGCTCATTCATGTAATCACTTCCTGTTCCTGCCTTGGGCCTTTACCTGTGCAATCCAGGAGTGACAGCTAGCACCTTGAAGACAGCAGTCGGGCCTTCTGATGCTTTGCCTGCCCGGTGTGAATGCAGCAAATACATTTTCTTCCTCTCACTTGTCTCTGCTGTTTGGTTCTTAAAGAAGAAGGAGGCCAAATATCACCTGTTGGGAGTCTGGCTTAACTTGAGCAAAGGAAGAGGACAAATTTGAGAGACTCAGAACTATCCGCTACAGTAGTGCAGCTTGACAGAGTGGCGTTAGCAAACTGGAAGGCAAAGCAAGCAGTTTTATTTTGTTGGACAAGAGTTGAGTGTTCTTGAATTTGTTTGTGTATACTATTTTGGGACATAACCAAAGAGGTAATCAAATTCAACCCCAATTGTTTTATGGATAAAAGATCTATGCCAAAATATTAATAATAAAGAAAAGAAAGAAAATTTGGTAACTCTGGTTGACAATAGAACCAGGAGCAAAGCAAGGTGTCTCCAGTTTTCCCACTCAAGCACCTAGGCTCAGAAATCTGAGGAGGACTATGACAAGATATTCGTTTCTCTCTCTCTTTTTTTTTTTTTTTTGTCAAGCCAGAGACACAAGCAAAAATCCTCATTTCTGAGAGAAAATAATTCTGATGAGACCTTTAAAGGGAGCATTATGACTGGGACAGTTACAAAGTCTTCATTTTTAGCCATAGCAAGATGACGACTCACATGGCTTAGAGAAGCCTCGGGTCGGAACCCCACACACTCTTCAGGCTGCTCACTTGCAGGTTTCTGACTTCTCCTGGGGAAATGCAAGTCCCCTGCATGGTCTCCTTATGCATTAACAATGATTTGCTCACGGAAGTTTCAAGGAGGGCATCATCTCGCTCAAAAGAAAATACATACACCATGATTAATCCCCTCATCAGCTCTGCTTTCTTTCAGTGTATCGGCTACTCTAGTATTACGGTCTTTACTAGATTCCTCCTTAAATCTCAAAAAAGCTAAACATACCATTAAAAACATCGAAATTTCAAAATATGATGCCGTGGGATTTACACGGTCTGCTTTTAATGCCTATTAGAATTCAAATTTTTCCTGACTATTAATATGTCTTCCATAGAACAGGAAAATGGAAACTGTAGTAGATCCAACCTGAAAAGGTATATTTCTAAAAGTTGGAGGCAAAATGAGTTCTGAACATGTTTGTAGACATTTTCCCATTAAACAATTGTAAACATGTCTCTCCAGGGTGATGTTACGCAGTCGTGGGTGACATAAGATGGCACTGATTAGGAGGAATGACATTCCACACGGCACTGGACCAGTCGATGCTTTGATATTTTCACCAGTTCTGTCTCTTTCCTTTTCTTTGGCCAGCACTAAGGGATGTTATACATAAAACACAAAGGATGTTAAGATTGCTGTCAAGAAATATCAGCACATGTTAAAGTAACCCATTCAAAACAAGAAGGATTCAGAAATCATTTGAGAGCTCTATTGATGGTTTCTGTGAAGAAAAATTAGCTAATAATTACTACTTTGGCAATTTCTATGATCCTTGGTGTGAGCTAATGGTATAGAGATGATTTAAGTCTCCCTAGGTAATATTTGCCAAATGACTAACCTCTCCTTTACAGACTGATCATCAGAAAATGGGAAGGATAGTTATGAAATGTAATCTGCCTTTTTGATAAATAATATATCTTATCACCATAAAACAGAAAACACAATACTGCCTTTTACTTTACATCAAATTAAGTAGCCAGCATAGCAGCGATGTACAGTACTGAGAGCTGTGGACATAAATAATAAATCCCATCTGCTATGGTCATGAAACTCGAAATGTACAGAAGCAACTGACAACTGGAGTTAATGTAATATAAAAGAGTACCAACTAACAGCCCAGATTTGGGGGTTAGAACAGAGAGGAATTAAGCCCTGCCAGCACTTGTACTTGCCTGGTTCGGGTGGATGACATTGCTGTAGCTCAGGGTAGTCATTTGTATCACAGTTGATGTGCACAGAGCCTTCACCGCCTATCAGAAAGTCTTCAAAGAACTCCTGTGTATTCATCACTTAATCCTAAAAAACAGCTGTCGGCCTCCCTGGCTGTGTAGATGAGGAAGCAAAGCATATAAAGTTAAAGTGACCCCTCTCGGGGAGGAAAGCTAGGAAACAGAGGAGCTAGCGTTCAGAACCTGCCTCTCTTACAAGGAGGCAGGAGAAGACACGTGAGGGGACAGCAATGCTAAGTGCACAGCAAGGCACAAAGTAAGCATGGTACACACAGCCAGGAGCCACCCATGTTGTCCTGGTTGCTATTGGTTTCAATGTCGCTATGACTGATCTCTCAGGCTCTCTTCTAAATTATAAGAAGTTTGCATGATAATAAAACTGAAGCCGCTTAGTAGCCGTTGAGTACATTTTTTTCTTATTAGATACAATGATGCTCATTCTTAATAATTTGAATAAATACAAACTAGTTTCCATTTTAAGGACTTCTTTTAAGGCCTGGCGGTAGCCTTAAATCCTAGCACTCTGGAGGCAGATATAGGCAGATCTCTGTGAGCTCAAGCCTAGCCTGGTCTACAGAATGAGTTCCAGGACAACCAGATTTACAACAGAGAAACCCTGTCTAGAAAATCCAGGACTTCTTTCTCCTTGGGGGACATTTTCTTCCCATAAACACTTTTGTTTAAAAATTTATTAAAAAGAAGCTCAGACTTAAAAATAAAATGATCAAGTTACAAAAAATTGAATACTTACTCAGGAAACCCAGAAATGTGTAATATTTCTCCATCACTTGTTAGCTTTCAGAATGACTGAGCATAAATAAAAACTTCCAAGCTCTCAAAAAAATGACAATTCAATAAAAAAAGGAATATCACCTAATTCCAGCCTTGGTGATTTTGTGTTATTTAGATGGAAATAAAAGTTTTAAGTCATAGATTACTTTCTTAGTTTGGTGAAAAACATAGGGAAATAGAAGAACAAGAAAAATAAGCGGCGTTTATTCTCACTTTCAAACACAAGTTGAGTGAACTCAGTCATGACAGCCTCCAGAAAAGCAATTTGCAATCTACAAAATACTGTAATTCTCCCTTCAAATACAGTAGCATGAATTTTAATTAAGTCATATCAGATAGATGCCATGAGATCTGTGGGTGAAAGATGTTTCAGAGAGCTGGTAATTATTTTTTTATTATTATGTCCTTTCTAGAAGACCTCAGAGGGTTGATTTCTTCCTGCTAATAACGCCTATTCCTTCAGAATTACCGTTGGTTCAAACACAGACACCATGGGGAATGTCCAGTCAGCTGGGAGCAGGGCTTCACATCTATGGCTTCTTTCTTTTCTCTCTGTGTTTCGGACAGCACATTTCCTGCTGTTTCTGGGCTATGGTTTAGGAACAAGATTTAGGGATTTTCATTTTCTTTTCCTTCTTAATGCATGTCCTATTTTACTTGTTGCCATATTTTTCTTTTAAGTCAAGAAGTCACTGCATCAATGCATATGTATGCATTTTTCAGGAATAGAAGAGTCAGTATTTGAGTTAAATCCAACGCCCACAATAATTAAGCAGGTGGAATCATGAACAAATCAGAGCAAAGGGAAGGGCTTTGCAGGCCAGGTGCGCTGGGTGGGGGCTTCCAGTGGTAAGAAGAGGGAAGGTCAATGTCCTCTGTTCTGCCATTTAATTCTCCCCCTAACAGCTAGATTTTCCTGGAAACATAGTTTTCATATTATTGAGAGGGATCCCGTACTGATATTTCTTATAGGAATATTTATGTGTTCATAAACTTACAGGCAAAGGGACAAAGTAGAGGTTTTAGTAGTGCTGTGTATCATGCTAATCTGAATTTATATCATCTGTATTGAAGTTGGCATTCAGCATTTCTTATGCTTAAAAATCTCTCACCAACATCCCCCCCTCCTTGACATGCTCCCTGTAGGTAAAGTCAGCTAATTCCAAAATAATTTACAACTTACATGCCCCAGCACAACAGGATATGCATTAACATGGTGGTTTTCATGTGAATAAGTTTCTGTGGAAAGAATAGCACCATATTAATAGATCACCCTCCACATACACAAAAAAAGTGACATGGCAAATTTGAACCTCAACTAGCAAGTTTATTAAGTATTTTCACAAGTGAATTACGCATTCAAGGAAGCATGGGTACTGGAAATGTCGTCACAGACATTGAAGATGATGATCTGATGAGCCAAACCTTTGTCTGATCCAGTTCTCTTCTACAGTACTATCTTCTTAAAAGTCTAGGAAAACTTAATGCATATGCTTGACCGAACCATTCAAGGTAGTTCCCAGAATGGACCATATGCAACCGCAGTGTGGCTACAGGCCAGGGTTCTATTGTGACTCTCCTAATCATTTGTTTTCCAATCTCATGTGAAAGCTAACCATTTCCTCTGTCTGCTTGCTCATGTGGCTTCATGCTTCCTCACTTGAATTTCTCCATAGCTTGATGTGCATAATTGGAGAACACTGATAAAAAAAAATTGAAGCAATTTTTGGGAAAACAAAAATCTGAGTCCATGGACTGCAATCAGGAGATTGTTAACCAAGAAAGAACTTTCTGCAAAGCTGCTGTGACTTTCCTTGGTGACTTGGAAGGTGATTTCTCATCAAAGTCAACAGTGATAATAAAATTTCTAGCCCAAAGTAGAGTTAACAAATGGGAACAACTCTACCTTCCCCAATCATCATGAGGTACTAGTTGCCTCTGTTGCTAGGGGTAATTTAATAGATAGCTTTGAGATGGTTTCTCATCATATCTAATTTCATGGATTAGCAGACACAGTTCAAATAAGTTATGCACATAATTATGGTTCATAATTTATAATTTAAATCAATAAGGTGAATATGCCTGTGCCTGTCAGTCTAGAAGATTTTCAAAAAGTAACACGGAAAACAGATCAATTTGCAAAGAAAAACATTAGTGTGAAATCCATCCCCAAGTTTCAAATAAGAGCCTCTTCCTACCAAAAGATTAATTTGTATCTTATATCCACTAAATCAGTATTGAAGTCTTGTGTTTGTGAAAATAAATCATTGATGTAATTCTTGAAGTGGTTGGTTACTATTATCTGCTGTAGAGGTCTAAAATATTCACTCTTCAACTCACTGAGGTACAAATGAGTACCGGCAGCTCCCATGTCCTTTTGTATTGATGCTTGTATTCTGATACTATTCAAAGACCTTATATGTAGCTATAGGTATCTTAAGTTCTGAAATAAAATAAAAGGAGAAATTTGTGAAATACGCTCCAGGAAGTGTTAAAATATAACAGTGTTTATATCACTAATACACCAGAAAAGCACAAGTAGTACTAGAGAAAAAAAAGTACGCATATCGTATACTGATATATGAATTTGACTCTAGAACTTTACTTTAGCTGTTTCCTTCCAGCTACATTTCAGTAAGTTCTGCAGGTCTAGTGAATAGATGTGACAGCTGGGTGCAACCACAATGTGCATGCAGTGGATATTTCAAAAGAAAAAGAAAATGAAGAAATAATTTGTTTAGTGTTTTCACTGCAAAGTAAGGATATTTGGGGAGATGGATGCTCACTCTGATTTTATCATTGCATGATGTGTATATTTCAAGACATCACATAGTACCCCACAAATATGTACGGTTTTACATCAGTTTTAGAAATAAAAGGAGATAAACTTCAACTTCTCACAAGTGGCTGGAAAAAGGATATATGGATTAAGTGACAAGCATCATGCTAAACATTCTACAATCTAGAGCCAGTTTAATGTAGTTCAGCCATCCAAGAAAATTGAGGCACCATGGAAAAGGAAATTATGAAAGGAAGGTATTTCAGATTAGCATTCACAGCAGGACCTGAAGCAACAGTGTTCTTAAAGCTCAAAGGAGAACTGCACTTTGGAAGATCAGTTGTGAGGAATGGCTCCACAGCCACAGCAATTGTGGTGACAACAGGTCTGTGAGGGGAGATGAACATATGAGCACAGCAAGGCTGGGATCCAGCTGATCACCATGCTATGATAATGACACCCAATAACTCCTTGTTATTTAACAAAAACGCATTAAATCCTCTTTAGTTAAATTTTTTGGAATTTTCCCACAGTGCAGTAAGATGGCAGCTGAGAGAAATCTGAATGCAAGATACACAGGGAGACCATATTGCTTTGCAACTATTTGGCAAGTCTAGAAGTTTTCAAGTTAAGATGATTGTTTTAGGTTGTGTTATTGAGAATCAAGAGAGGTGATAAGAAGAGAGAGCTAGCTATCCTGCTCCTCTCCCTGTGGCCTTTGTGATGGTCCAGGCATTCATGCAAAGAAATCCCAGAAGCATCCCAAAGGAAAAAAAAAAACCAAGAAAGTAAGGTAAAAACAATGACTAGCAAACTGTATGATTTCCCAAGGATATTTGACATAAAGGGAAAAGTCTAACTTTTGCAGTTAAATGGGGCGTGTACTGTACTTTTCTATTACCTATTAATATGTTTGGATATTAGTGTAAAGGCAGCTCTTAATGATTATGTAAGCAAATGCCCAGATTGTGTTAAAAATCAGTGACTTTAGCTCTACTCAGTATTATAAGAAGTGAATGCCTCCGGCTTTCCTCAGAGTAAAGAGCAGTATTATTTAAGAAGAGGAGAAGGAAAAAGGAAGGGAGGGAAAGGAAGATGAAATGGAAGAAGAAAATGTGGAAGAGATGGAAAACACTTTACAAACGTAACTTGTGGGGCTGCAAATGGCCTTCTTAATCTTCTGAATGGGTGGAGTTAAGTGGCCACAATACCACTGGAGAAGGTGCTGGCTTGTTACCTCACTGAGTCTTTATTCTTAAGTAATATTTCATGAGCATAGAACTGAGTTAAAATTTGGATTGACCTGCTTTGTTTTTTTTAAAGGTCATTTTTGAAAGAAGCAAATCTATAACAAACATATATAACATCTATATACAAAACAAAAGTGAAATATAACCAACCAACCAACCAACCAAACATGATATATCCTATATTTAATATATATTATATTACATATGTATCCTATATAGGATATATGTGGTATATATTATATATAATTATATTATAATTGTATATTATATAATATATTATTATAATATTATATATTATTATATATAATATATAACATATTATATTATATATAAAATAGTATATTATCCTATATGTAATATAATATATAGGATATAATATATACAATATAATATTATATTAAATAATATATATTATCCTATATATTAAATATACAGGATGCATAATATCCTATATTTGTCACCACATCAACTGATTCTTCCTTGATAAATGAAATCCTCTCAGTCCTTCATTACCCTGACATTTAGAAAGTGAGTTTCCAAAGTTGGTTTACTTTCATGGATATGAATTTGGTCTTCATCATTTATCCCTCCTCCAAACTGTCTACTATTCTTTCATTATTGTTGGCATTTATGTTTATTATATTCTCCAGAAGCTTAGTGCACTAAGAAATATGTTATACAGTAAGTATGGAATATATTATAAAGATCTTATTTTATTCTTTAAGAATAACATATATACAAATAATGTGTTTTGACCAAATTCATCCGTCATTCCTTCTCCTATAATTCTTCTTTTATTTCCAACCAATGTCAAATATTCGTTTTTTTTTTAAATCCACTGAGTCTCCATAGCACTGGCAGTATGTGCATAGGTGAGGGTCATCACTGAATCATGGGTACCCTCTCAGGGACCACATCCTCGAAAACTGACTACTTACTCTGCTGTGGTTGGGACTTTGTGCCATGTCCTTCCCACAGATATTTCATCTGTCTTGATCATGTTCAGATCTTGTGCAAGCTGTCACGCGCACTGTGAGTTCTTGTGTGCAGTTCATATGTGCTTTATGTTGTGAATGGACAACACCGTTTGCTGTGGCCATAGACTGCCTTGCCTCTGGCTCTTACAATCTCTCCTGTATAAAGTCATTCGATATTGTATCTTTGTTACAATCAGATTTGGGGGTATTTTTGTTGGGTGCAATTTCCTTTGTGGAAACGGTTATTGTTTTTGTTCTAAAACCTTAGGCTGAACTGATAATGAGAAATTTCAGTAACCAAATGAACCATAATCATGGGTGTCCTGTCAGTGTCTGCATCCTGAGAATTTCTGAAAAAGGAGTGAATTCCAGGAAGCAGGGTTATTTTTATAGTCTATCATGTACCCCCAGCATGAGTGATGCAGGAATAACTGACAAGTATTCCAATTTCAAAATAGCCTGCAATGAATTAACTATTCCTTTCCCCTCTGTATCAAGCGCCCAATTGCTTCCTTGACTTTGAGGCTCCCACAATGTTGGTTCTTTCCACTGCTCTATCTCTCCATCTCTCTCATCAGGCCAGTATCTGGATTGTTCTTCATATAGTCTATGTCTACACTTTCTTCCACTCTCAGAACAAGCCCATAGTTAACAATAATAGTTTAACAACAGTTAAACTATTAAAAGACCTAATACCCAATTGTGTTGCATTCCTCTTTTGACTTTATGGCATGGTTTCTACTACTCAATGCACATTATAGCTTAAAATAGTATCATTCTACTTAGCAGTTTTGGTGTTCCAATTAGTCAACATAGGCAGTCCTGATGAGCAGTCTTGACTGGTATATTAGTGACATGTAGCCAGAATTTTCATGAATTCGTGACTTAGAAGAACACGTATTTATGCTTTGAATGATAGATGTCAGACCTTGGAAATAAGATTTACTGGATAGCAATTCAATTGTCTACAGGACTGTGCTCCTTCCAGAAGCTTTAGGTAATAAGGAAAAAGACTTTCATCTTTTCCACTTTCTAAAATTCATTTCTTTGTGTTGTATCTTCAAAATCACAAGTGTAGCCTCTGGCTTCTGCAATCACGTGTCTTCATCTACATTAAATCTTCCTCCACCTTTCTTTCATTAAGACATCTGTGATTGCATTTTAGCCCAATTATATGACCCAGAATCATGTCCTGAAGATCCTTCCTCATGTCTGAAATATCTCATTCCAAGTACTATTTGTGGGTTATGGTCATCAGGAACTGTACATCTTTAGGGAATGGAGTGAATATCTCTAAAACCTGTACTGAGTCTCAGCGGAGATTCACCCTCCTAATATCAGAGTAAGTTGTCAGTGGTAGCTGAATGACAAGTGAATGATTCAAACAAAAAATGGTAAAAAGAAGAATACAGTGATCCAGTGTTTGAGTATGGCAGGACCTTTCACAGGCTAGTGGTGAATGACCAAAGACTAGGACAAGGCTCCAAATTCATTATACCAGTGAAGATTAAAGACACACACACACTGTTATGGAAGTATGCCAAGTGGAAGCAAGCTATACTAAGGAGAATTGAGGAAAAGTGAGAGAAACTTCCAAGAATGGGAGTGGCTTCCAAGAGAGAAAAAGGTATCGGGTTTCCTTTCTACATGTTTTTATAGAGACATGGCAGAAACTGGACAGAGGCGATGAGACTGGTCATTTGTCTGGTGGCCATGGAAGACCCATGCGCTTTATGCCTGCCTTGCTGGCCCAGCTAGAGATGTGGCTACGCACTGTTTTTGTGACGTCCGCCCAATCGGGAATGGGTGAAGACCCCTCTGAACATCTCTGACACTAGCTTCTTTAGTGATTGACCCTGTCTCACTAGCTTCTCTCGCTGTCTCCCACCCCGCAGGTGTCTCAAGTACTGTCAGTTATACTCAACTCTCTTTGTTCTCGCAGCTATCAAGAAGGAGCCACACTTGTTCTTTCGTAACTCAGTCTCTGGGGTGATACAAGGTTTCTCTCCTGAAATAAGGACGAATTACTTACAATTTACTCTGCTATAATTACTTATATTAGAAACAAGAATATGTAAAATGCAATGGTGCCTAGCATATGTTCCTCAAGGACTTTGGGGAGAACAGTCAGTCTGCTGTCACTGGACCAAAGCCTTGTCCTTCTTGTCTGCTCTGCTTGGTTACCTTGCACCTAGGCATTAGCCTCCTTCCTCTTCCTCTGTGTTTCAGATTCTGTCATTTTGATCCCTAATCTTTCTCTTAACCCAGCCTCTATTCTCATTGCGGCATGTATAAACATGTTTTCCACTTATTTCTCACTGAGAGCTACAACCTTTATCAATAGGAATGACTACCAATCAGTTTCTCTATCGTAGCATCAAAATGACCCAGCAGCCAATGGTTAGACTCCATTTTTATCAAACTGAATCTGGTCGTTTCCTCTGCCCTTCTCTGTACTTCCCTCACAGATAAGTGCTCGATCTTCACAATAGTTTCTTTACTATACATCCTTTCTGCCATTTGATAGCAAGTATCCACACTATGAAGGCAAAGGAATTTCATAATCCAGAGAAAACAAAGGTAGGAAGGCAGCAGTCTGGGAAAGCAGTAAGATGTTTTAGTACAAACAAGCCAAGCAGCTCAATGGAAGTTCTGAATTATTTGATCTTTGAGTCAATATCTTAAAACCCACAGTTTCATATTTCAGGTATTCTGCAACTATTCCCTGAAAAAATTTTCACTTCTAAAATTTAACTCAAGGTAGAACTCTGCTTATGTTTTATTCTTTATTTAAGATGCCTCGTTATTTAATGATAATATGGTAAGTATGTCATTTAATAATAAATTCAATAAATTCAACAAAAAATTCAATAATTTTCTTTCCACATTTGGATGCTCCATAGTCTTTCAGTGCTGTGACATAAAACCTGTTACATGGAGGGGTTGTGATGCACACACTGTAATTGCAGCACTTGTTGGGAGGGAAGGGACAGTGGTATCAAAAGAAAGATTAAAGAACAAATGGAAAATACAGAATTGTGTTACACAAAAAATCATCTTTCCCTTGCAGAATAGCATGTTGTTTTTCAAGCATCATCCTTTTGGGCTTCTACAATGCAAAGACTTTTGTGATCATTATAACACCCAAGATTTGTGGACATTCTGAATCTGAGGGCTCGTATTTTTCCACAGTCACAAAAATTTTTCACATTCTCTCTTTTAACCGTTTCTCCAAATTGTCTTCACTCTCTCCTAAATTCTTAGTTGGATGTCTTACTCTTAACTTTTTTTCTTATTTCTTATATTTATGTTTTCCCTGTGTGACTTCTCCCACACTCAGAGTTCCTTAAGTTGTTTGTTTTAAATTTTGGATGGTGAACGTTACTCCTCAGAGTACTGAAATGTCAACTCCACACAAATGGCTCTTATTCTACAATAATCATTCCTCAGAACCAATTTTAGTCTGATAAATCACCTAGGAAGATACTTAATCTTATAGTTAATATACATTTTAGATTCATAATTTACTAAGTCTCCAAGTTGATTTATTTTTTACTTACACCTGATGCCAAGATGAACATTTTCTCCTTCTATATTTAGAGACAAAGAAAGAACATCTGGCTCTTTTTCTTTGGTTCTCCAAGTGTCCATTGTTATGTCTGGCTCCAATTTTTTGCCTTTCTGAAGCCTGTAGCACTTGAGGATGCTACAATAGAATACCCTAGATTGGGCAGGTTAAACAGAAAACACTTATTTCTCACAGTTTTGGAGACTGGCAAGTTCAAAATAATTGTGCTGCCAGATGTAGGGTCAGGGAATGCATCTTGACTTAGAGAAGTCATACTTTTATTATGTCAACATAAAAAAAAGAAAAAGAAAGTCCAATCAATTAACCCCTTAATCTGACCCAGGACATAAGGAATGGTATATTATGGACTAAAAGTCAGGGTTGAACAACTTTACTAGAAACGAGTGTTGGCACAGCACACAGTGAGGTTATATAATGGAATCTCCACTATACTTTAGTGCCTAATTGATACTCTTTAATTATTCAGATGTATTTTTCTTATCTCACTAAGAAAGCTTTTATCAGGAATTATCTATGTAACACTGTTAAATTTATTATCAGCATTCAAAACACACATTTGATGGATAGCCTAAGGGGCAAAGCCATTGAGTAAGATGGATATCAGGGAGTGTCGTGAGTTCAAGAGAAGTTAGAAGGAGTTAGTCATGTAAAGAAAATAGAAACGAAGTTGAGTATGGTATACTGAGGCAAAGAACTCTAAGATATAAGAAGGTTAAAGGAAAAAGAATAGAAAAATAACAAAATGTGTGAGCTAGCCAGATGGTGGGGTAAGGTACTTTCCAGAAAGTTTGCTGACATGAGTTCAGTCCCCAGAACTAACATGGTAGAAGGGACTAGACTTGCACAAGTGGTTCTCTGAGTCCCCCTGACACACACACACTCTCTCTCCCTCTCTCCCCCTCACACACACAAACACACACACAAATACATAGGTACGAAAATAATTTTTAAAAATACCAAAATGTATAATACAAAAAAAGGGCCTTGTGTTAAATATAATAGTAAAATAAAGTTCCAATTATCTACCCAAGATGGATGACAGGAATTTCCATTGAGAAAGAAGATAGGTAGCTCTTTGACCAAAAAGGGAAAGCAAGAACAATGTCCACCCCAGCACTCCAGCAAATCCTAATGCAGAATATTTTGAAACTAAATAATTTTTCCTTTATATAAATTTTTACCAAGATTTTTGTCTGGAAAGAAATAAACATACTTTACATAAGAATCTCTCCATTAAACTTTCCAAATAGCTAGGAAAAAAAAAAAAGTGTTCACAAAGGCATTTATTTTTCTTACAGCCCACGGATTTATTGAAGTGCACCAGTGACAGTGGTGAACGTGTGTCTAACATTCAACCATAAATCCTAGTCTCAAAAGTTTAGACTTTATTTCATCTTAGAAAGAAAAACATAAGCCTTCAAATCTGAGCGTACAGGCTCATCAATTTTAGTAACTAATGGCACTCACAACATTCAGTTTAGCTACACTTGCTAATTTTGCACTTATTTTTCCAGATGGTTGTAGAATATTTATATCACAAATGTTTTTTACTTAATAATAATATGAGCTTGTTACTTTGCTATAATTTTCCATGACAATGTAAGGAATATAAAGGAAAGGGATTGTAAAACGAGTGCGAGCATAAAGACCATCTTGAAGAACAAAGAAGATTCAATGCAGTGAATGTCTTAAGGACATTTCCAGTGAGTCCCATGTATAAACATGGCTCCGTGTCACCTAAGTATTAAAATTCAATTTGCTTTTGTGCTTTAGATCAGCATTGGAAGATTGGAAAACTTCCCAGACTTGCTAGGCTGGATATGAATTCTCACCTCCCCCAAACTTCTGTGTTTAACAAGTGCCTTTCCCAATTATAGCTATGGTTCTGACAGCCACTAACCATTGCCCTGAGTGACAGGCAGAGGAAGCCAAGAGCCTTGAAGGGAAAAGTTGAATGTGACCGCCAATCACACGTTCAGCCAAAACGGATCCCTCATGGGCTCATTCTAATGTTGCCTGTAGTGGAGCCCAGTCCATGTGTGCAGTTTTTGTGGAGGCATTCTCAGGATGGACCTATTACTGGTATGAACCAGCTATAATGTGATGGCTGGTACACTTCATGACTTCTTTTCTCCTTCTGTTGTATCAAAAACAACAAAACTAGAAATAATGACCTACTTTAGCATGGGTGCCGCCAAAGCAAGAGAAGTCACTCACTTTGTGAGTGGAGAGGTGAATGGCTCCACAGTACGCACTGAGTAGGAGGAAAACCCTGCCTTAACTGACAATCTTCTTTAATTATGATAATTCAAAGTAGATGATTTATTATAAACACTTTTTCTTCATTTGCAGTTTAGGCCAGTTAGATTGAGTGCTTAAAGTGTGGAAGATAATGTTAGTTAAAAGCAAAAATTGCCACACAGTTTTCTACCAACCACAATCTGAATATGATCCCCAAAACCCACATGGGGGAAGGAGAAAACTGACTCCTAGAAGTTGTTCTCAGACTTTCACACAAGTGCCATATTGTACAGACACCCCCCACCCATGCAACTAAGTAAATAAATAAATAAATAATATGAAAATATTGAAAAATTAGAGAAGGCCAAATTACTGTTCATTTCCAAAACAAAACATTCTACAAAACAATGTAAGAACATTATAGATATTCATTATACATATGCCTTCATATATTAAAATGATGTGACACCTTTCTCCCCACCCCCTCTCATACACACACACACACACACACACACACACACACACACAAACTCAACATTGGTGAACAATATTTGATTATCTGATCTACGGACTAATTGAACCATTAATAGATTTTGGAAATATAATTGCATTTGTCTTCGTTCTGATGTATGAATCTGACCTTTATAGTCATTTCTATATCAAATTCTTTTGTATTCATTATTAGTTTTTAATAACTCAAATATTTAAGGAAATTAGAGAAAGCCTCATCTAAATGAAGTGCTTTTCTATTTCCAATCCTTTTAAAGTTTATTTCTGAGATAATTATATATCCTCTTTGAAGCTTTTTTTATCATGATTCTCCATTCACTGACCTATGATGTTAAAATCCAACCAGATTTTCCTAAAATGTGCTTCATAGACTATTTATTCCACAATGCGGTATTCTATGCTCCAATTCAAATATACCTCAGAAGAGCTAGATTAAGTAATGCTGAGTAGGTTTCTTTGCTCATCGTTCTTTAGATCATGTAAGTTTTCACTCTGAATACCCAAGGGTGACAATTTTTGTGATATATCTCAAGGATATTGGTCATGGAACTTTTTAATTTTTTTAATTTTTTAAAAGAATTACTTGTGGATTTTGCTTGGTTTTGCTGTTTAGTTTGAGACCCTCATGGTTTCCTAAGAAATTTTACAGAAACAGTTTATTTAACCAGAACTGGTATTTGAGGTTGTTTTAAAGTCTATGAGATTGAGACTAAGGTCTCAATAAATAACTTTTCACAAAACAGCTTTTGGATAAACCATGACCCCTACTCATGCTATGAGTATAGGAACAAATAGAGGACCTTCCTATGTGTAGAAGACATATAAAGTCCAGTTCTAGTCACACATGATTGACAAATGCCCAGATACTAGCAAACTGTACAGACAGAGTGGTGACTTGGCACCCGCATCTCTACTGCCCTGCTGAAATGAACACTGTGCATTCCTGACTCACTGCCAACACAGAGAAGTATGTCAAGCAATGATCACAGTTTCAGAGAGAGCCACAGAGAGTGAGGGCCAGTGGTAGGAGGCTAATGTCAGCTATTGCACTCCACCGTTCTAAATAAAAACTGTGAGAAGCTGTCAATAAACAAACAAAATACAACCCCAAACAAGATCAGGATTTGTTGACTCAATGGTATCTAAAGGCAAATTACCTCTGCCCCAGAAAGCTATGCAGAGCCATCCCATGGGATCCAAGACTCCTTCCTACCATTAAAATTACATTTCTTAGTACATCCTTCTTAAATATTTAGGTCACACTTACCACCTTGTGTTGTAAGAAATAAGACCTTGAGTAATCTTCACTGAATCAGTTGGTGTACCATGTATTGGTGGAAGACAGGATTGACCTTAAGTTTGAATCTGGGTCACCTCACCTTCCAAAGAGAATGACGGGAACGGAAAGCTTAGATAAAGAATATCAGTTCCCAAAATACATTCAGATAATCAAGATGGTGACTATTCCTGTTTAAGATGGCATTGATAAAATGTGTAAACAAAAACATTTTAAACTACATGCTTACAAAGTGTGAGGTGCTTGATGACCCCTTTGCTTTAAATACATAATCCTACCCTGTCCTCAGAGCAGTGGATTTTGTATCCACATTTTACAATGGAAGTATTTGACTAAGCTGGGGTATTGATATGGCAAAGTTCTTATATGCTAGGAACTTCTATCTTCGAGTTAGATTTCATGTCACTCAGTTACCTAAGACTGAGCTAATGCCCTCGGTTTACAGTGGATTCCATGTTTTACTTCTCAAGCTATGATCCTCTGACCACTTGTATTGTAGTCATCGGGAGACAAGGATCATGCTGACTCTGAGTCTTTGCCAGGGGGTTGTATCTGAGTTGCAACTGAGAAAGACTAGCCTTCACACAAGTGGCCAGAAAATGGCTAAACAGCAGTCTAGCTCAGTGATTTCTCCACTGCTATGACTTCACTCAGCGGCCAGGTATTGCTTGTTGCAATTGTTTTTTCTGATGCTGTTTTTCATGTCCACTTGGTGTAAAAGTGCAGAACCTGGTCCCTTTGCTGCCTTGGAAGCTAGCAGGAAATGACAGGAACACTGAGCCCAAACAGCTTCTGCACTTAGAGACTTGAAATATAGATGTTTTACATTGTGCTGAAATAAAGTTAAGGGACATATTTTACATAGATATTTTTCTATTGTCTCTGGATCTCTGAGAAAACATTGGTTGTTCTTAAAGACATATAAAAACTAAATTGTCCATTGGTCAGTTTAGCACTTCTGCATATAATGCCTACCTGTTCCCAAGAGCTGAGAGGAGCATTAAGTTCCGGAAACACATAGATATTTTTTTTTAATTTGCTGTGTGAAACAAGGTAAAGTTAAACATTTACTCAATTGGATGTGATGCCAGGGTGGGTTATTATCATCCATGATTCTTTACCTTCACAAAGTCCAAAGTTGGAAACGACTTCGGATGCTCACACTGAAGATAAATAAGTAACCTGCCTACTAGCAGCTGTTTTCCAGATCCTGAATAAAACCTAAGCACACAAATTAAGTCATCTGAATCCTGACTGGTGGTGTTCTCCCTCTCCCCCATTGTTTCTCTCTATGCTATTCTCTTGCCAGAGTGTCACCTCAGTCTGCAAACTAACATGGTGAGAGAGTCAAAGAAATAGTTTTATTAAAATTCAGTAGAGAGTTTCATGGCTTGAGTAGACCCTATATATTTATTTAATTACAAATTGTATTTACAGTGTACATGATTTCCTCCTACTCCAACTGGAATAAAACAGCCATGGGATAAAAATCACTGTGGTGTTCTAGATTTAGACATTAGAATTGATGGTTGCACAACACAGTTGAGGTACTTAACACAACTTTAACATAACTTTAAAAAGTTAAGGACGCAAATTGTGCATGTATCTTACTACAGTAAGACATATGAACTAAAAACACATTATACTACCCTTCAGCCATGTTAAATACAAGTTGAAGCTTGCTTCTAATGGTTGTCTGTTTCAATTCTGGTGTATAAAAAGTTACTTCATGATATGGAAAGATGGCTCACCTGCTAAGAGCACTTACTGCTCTTGCAAAGGACTACGGTTTGGTTCTTAGCACACATATGGCAACTCATAACCATCCATAAACTCCAGTTCCAGGGGACTGATTCCATCTTATGATCGCTGGAGGCACCAGGCAAGCATATAGTATATATACATACATGCAGGCAAAACACCCCATACATAAAATAAATCTTATAATTTTTAAAAATATAAAAGTTACTTTGATATTTTAATCATTGTTTTTTGGTTTGTATCACATAATATAAAAATGACACTTGCACATAATGATAAATATATCTACATATATTTACTTTAATTCTGTAAATAAATATCCACTGATATCTTACACTGGAATAGGTAATATAATAGAAACTATACTGAAGTCCAGTATCCCTGCTCTCTTAGGTTTTGCCATGTGTTCTTTGAATGAAAATGGCTTCCATAGGCTCATAGGCTCATATATGTATATGTGTGTGTGTATGTGTGTGTATACACATACACACACACAAATACACACACACACACACACACACACGCTAAGTCTGAAGTTGTTAGAACCATTTGGGAAGGATTCTAAGCTGTGGCCCTGTTGGAAGATGTATGTCACTGGAGTGGGTTTCAAAAGCTCTTGCCATTCCAGTCTGCTCTTTTCTCTGCCTGAAGGTGGTTGTGTCAACATGTAAGCTTTCAGCTACTCCTCCAACACCATGCATACCTGTTGGAAGACACAATTTTTCCAACTGGGAAGGAAATGTACTAGGTCATAATTTGTAGCCCCTGTGCTTTTAGTGAGGAAGAGTGAAAGAGTGAATGTGAAACATAGGCCTGTCAAATGATTCACACCTTTACTGAGGAAGATAGATGCACTAGAGAACACAGGTGGAAGAGGGAAAGTCACAAGCCAGGCTGTTCTAAGGTAAAATGACCTATTTTGAAAAGTAGATTCAGCATGAACATGTTCACAGTTCAGTGAGGCCTAGATTCTAGCAGTTCCAGGTACTGCTGTCTCTGTATAGGACAAATTTAGGCTGTTCCAGGGGAAAAAAAATGCAAGAATCTTGATTCAATTCAGCCCTCAAATCCCACTTCTGACTAATCCAGTCAGCATAGACATGGTTTTCTGATTTTTATATATCCAAGAATAGAAATCACATTAATGAAACTAATCCATGACTTCGGTTTCCACACCTCATCATGATATGATGAGGGATATGACCTTGGGGAGTCTGTTTACTTTCTCAATTGTAACACGATGGCAGAAGGTTAGAAGCTGCAACGAAGAGGTCGATTCCTGGTGATTTCTTTATCTTCAGTGTGACCTAATACTGGAGATATAAGAAATTGGAAAGTGCTTGATAAAGCTAAATGTTTCTTTAAGAGTAATAAAGGAGAATCAGTACAGCTGCATCTGGAAACTGGAGTGCCGAGGGATAAGTGGTATCTAATAATTAATAAAAACTGGTTGTGAAGCATTTTGCAAATAAAAATGCCAGATAATTTATAAATATTTAAATAGTTATTAAATTTAATATGAATATTACATAGACACCATTCTGATTTCCTATGCTACTTTCTTGCCTTGGAGTGCTTCTCTTCTATTTGTTATATTGTTGTTAATTGCGTGCTTTCCTAAAGGGTGCAGCCCAGGTGAGGAGAAGAAAGGTACTAGGGGTGAATAATTAGTTACCTAAGTGTTTACTGAGAGGTAATACCCTTTTCAGTCACAATACATCTGAAGTTTGAGTCCATTAATTTCCTGGTACGTAGGGTTCTGTTTCTTCAAAGTCTTGTTTCTGCTTTAATTCTTTCCATCTTATTGGTTATATTACAACATCTTTAAGCCACACACTACTTTATTTGTGTTTACATTCCTCTATAGTTTCTCAGTTCAATGTTACCTGATTGCTAAGAAAAAGACATCCCCAAATAAAATAACAAGGACCACCACCATTACAACAACAATCATTGTCAGACTTGGAAAGTAAAGCTAATACAGAGCATGCTCGCAGGTCTTCCTACTCCTGGCTCAGCCAACTCTCACACCAGTGTGAACCGGGAGAATGCGCCCAGTTGAGAGATGAAGAAACAGATTCAAACAGAATAAGGAGTACTAAGATTACCCTCCTAGAGAATGAGAGATCCAGATTTACTTGGTGCTAAATTGTCTGCCATTTCTCATTCCTTTGTATAACCCTTTTAGAAAAGTCCATCAATCTAAAAGGAGTTCTTTGGAACAGAAATTTGGAGAAAAGTATTGCATTTTTTTTTTTAAGAAAAAGTCATTTTTATTGAGAGTTAAAAATGACTTTGAAAACTTAACAAAGTAGAAGAAAATACATAAGAGGAAGTAGCAATGAAGAAAGAGGAAGAGTCTGAAAACAGAGGAGTGTTTTAAAGCAGGAAAGCTGTGATCATTGCTTTGTAGGAAGAAAGACAAAACTGAACTCATCCTACCTTAAGGTAGTAACCCGAGTGGCAGGGGAGGGGGGATCAGGAATAGAATTTACCTAATACCCTGTAGGCTTAGTTGTGGAGGTGTGGTGAAGTCTATAAGCAAAACCACAAAGCAAGCACATGAGAAAGTAATTGGCTTTGCTGATAAGAGGCCAGGAAGAGAGCTGACTGCAGGTGGGCCCAATGATAAGCAAAATGTATGACGCTGGAAAGACTTGATTGGAATAGTTTAATAAAAGTGCGCGACTGTTGCCAATTAGAAGCTAAAAGTAAAATATGATTCTGCTGCTAATTTCGCATCCAAGCCGAATTATACTATGATTACGCTAATAGAATAGCGTCGGAGACTCGCTATCTAGCAAGCAGCTCAACAAAGGCAGTAAAGCAGCACTATCTCTACCTCACCTGGTCCCTGAGATGCTCATGCAGAAACACGTTTGTACGGAGAGATGTCTTGAGAGGGGTGAGCAGAGGCTTCCACAAGCACTCAGGAAAAAGATGATGACTTTCAGACTCAAGTCCAAACGGCTACTTAGTCTAGCAGGACGTATGTGACTCTGAATGAGCAATAGTCAGAACAACTGGTTAGAGGGTCTACTAATAAGTTTTCTGATTTCTGCCTACTGTCTTGCACTGCAGGAATCTTGCGTGTACTAGTTGGAGAGTCCCCGAGGAACAGCTTAGAAATAAGTCCCCTCTGTAAGTCCTGTAGTTTCTATCTGGGAGAAAATAAAAGGAAAATGTGTGCAATGATGTAAAGCTAGAGAAACAGTGGCGAAGGCATGCAAATAGTCCAACCTGGCTGCAGAAACAGGGCACACACTCCTGCTTGGGGCCCGGTACAGTGTTCTTTCTCCCCTGACTCCTGCCACCTCTCTGCTCTGTGCTGTCCACACTGGGACTTGGATTAAAGGCTGATTTGCATCTGTTGTGTCTTCTAATTTCCCAGGAGTGTGTGAATGAATTCCTAACAAAGGCGCTTTCCTTTTATTTCCATGAAATGTGATTCGCAGTGTCACTCGGCAGCTAGTGACATGTGGGCTAGTAATAATAAGGTCTTGCCTTCTGAAATAATCTGTGAGCAATCCATGTTTAACTGTTCTTTCTATTCAAATTAATTCAGATATTGAAATCATATTACAAAGCATCCTAATTCCTAAGCACCACGTAGCCTAAGGTAGCAGGTAGCAGCATCATGGCACAAGGGCTCTCTCTCTTTCTCCCTCTCTCTCTCTCTCTCTTTTCCTCTCCTTTACTCTCTGTATCTCTGTCTTTGTCTCCTCTGTCTCTTTCCCTTGCGCTCTCTCTCTCTGTTTCTGGTTTGTCTCTCTCTCTCTCTCTCTCTCTCTCTCTCTCTCTCTCTCTCTTTCTATATATATATATATATATATATATATATATATATATATATATATATATTAATATTTTGCTTTTTCATTAAATAAAACTCTTTGGCTGATATTTAAAGTAAAAGCAACATAGTACAAAATCCACCCAAACCACAGCAAGCACCTTGGCTGCCAAAGTTCATGTTATGATGGCTAATTTCCCAGCTGCGGTCTCCAGGCCATGCTATCATGACCATAATCCTCATGCTGAGTCCTCAACCTCCAAAGAACTAAGTGAGCTGCCTTGCTTTCCTAAATGAGAGCATGTACTAGGTGTGAGGACTCCAAACTGAAGACTTCTGACCTGTTAACACACTTACTGAGTTCCTTCTAGTTTCACACGTCAGGAAGGACATTTATTTTATTTTTTTTTTAATGTCAGAAGACCTAGTCATCGGCTCAGATTTCTTCATCTCCCATTATTTTTCTAGAAACAGAGATGTGCATGATGGACACGCCCCACTGAAGCCTTTGGAACTCTTGGACAAGGTATTAATCTCTAAGTTACCACAGAAGTGCAGTGGTGAATTGTCTTTATTGATTTGCTAGTGCTGTTCAGAAGACAGCTGATTTGGTTGGTGAAGGGGTTAAGTTGCCAGACAGCAGCTCGCTGAACTGGTGAATGAAACGTTGATAACGCTTGCATTTGGAAATGGGTTAAATATCACAAGCTCACACAAAGGCTATGCACACCTCACTCCTCCTTCGCCATCCTAAGACAGAAACAGTTACCACAGTTGTTGGAATAAAGGGCTGTGGAGTTCCTCCTCGGATGTTCTGTAGGGCGTATAGAATGATGATACCCAAAGACATTTATGTTCTCTGCCATGAGAGCTGTGAGCATGCTACCTCACATCATAATGGGCACTTCATAAAAGTAATTAAGAATCCTGAGGTGTGATTATCCTAGATTTTTAGGGTAATCCCTGAAATTAATTACAAAAATTAAAATTAAATTAAAATTAATCACAAGAATCCTTATAAATAAAAAATGGTAGCCGGGCATGGCAGCACAGGCCTTTAATCCCTACACTGAGGAGGCACAGGCAAGCTGATCTGAGCCTAGCCAATGTCGTTCCAGTCCATCCAGGGCTGTGTAGTGAGACATTGTCTCAAAACAACGCATAGGTAGGGAGTAGGGCTGGGAAAGACAAGTTAATGGGACTCAGAGGAAAATTTGAATTGCAGGCTTTGAAGAGTAGAGAAGAGCTACAAGCCAAGGAAACAAGAACAACCTTTAGCAACTGAAACACTTTCAGATCTTTCTATGATCCCTCTGAAGGAATATAGCCCTGACACCTTGATTTTAGCACAGTCAGAATCCTCTTCTCTCCAAGGCTACAAGATAACACACGTGTTGTTTTAAGCCACTGTGTTTCTGATAATGTGTTGGTTTCTGTAAAAAATATTGTTTCTGGAGTATTCTGAGGTAAGTAGTTCAACTGAACATCATCCTGTCTGATATCAGGGAGGTCAAATAAAATGACTATATAATCAGATGCTTCTAGAACACAGTCTGAATCAGGGAGGTTAAATACAGTGACTACATGATCAGATGCTTCTAGATAGAAGCACAGAGATTGCTTAACTTTTTTCTACAGGAGCAATAAATAAATTAGGGGAAAACTCTGATCCAAGATGGAGACAGATTCTGACTCAGGGTTCGGAAAAACAAAACAACCCCAAGTTTTTGAACTAGAAATGACTACAAGAATGACTTTTTAAAGCCTTACTTACAAAAACAATTCTAAAACAGACAAAAGAAAAACATTATTTACAAGACAGGAGTGAGATCTCTAATACAAAACTTCTCTCTGGGACTTTAAATTTTCTTTCTCTTTCATTTTAAGAAGTTTTTTCCATACAATACATTTTGATCATATTTGACCTTTCCCCCAACTCCTCCAAGGTGCTCCCCACACAGCTCCTACCCACCAACTTTATATATATATATATATATATATATATATATATATATATATATATATATATATCTCGCCATGTTTCTTTAATTCTTGGACTGACCTACACTAGAGAACAGCCAGTGAGTATAGCTCTCATTAAAACCACTATAGTTTTTGAGGGGGGAGGGGAGTTAGAGGTGGCCTAGAACATTCTTTTGTAAAGAGAAGCAATCCTTTTTGCTAAGATGCACAAAGGGTGACTGGGAACGTTTGTTCTGACAATGTAGTGAGAGAATAGGAAGGAAGCAAGATGCAGTTTACTGGTGTGTTTCTCCTTTAAAATAACTTTGAGTACTTAACAGTGATATAGAAACATGAGGAACATTTCCAACTCCATTTTGAAGTTTGTTGCTGACAAAATAAATAAATAAGGAACTCATCTCTTTGTGATCCAGGAAATATCAAGGAGGATACATCAATATGAGCTTCTGACTCTTGAGAGAATTAACATAAAAACAGCCATGTATTACGACAGGAATATATTAATAAATCTTAATATTCTGATCATAAGAAATTTCTGGACAGAGTGGACTTGGGTATAAGTGGCAATTTCTAATCTGGATATTTTAATAGAATTTCATTTCTCTTAAGGAAGATAAAGATTTTAGCATCTTGTATTATTTTCAGATGAGGGATACTCATTTGAATTATTATCAAGATGCATCCCACGCAGAATTTTTAAAAAATCATCAATCTGCCATCTTATCCACATTATTTTCTACCTTCAGGCTCTCGATGTAGTTTTATGAGCAGGATTCAAATAAATTGGCTCTTTTTCCTTGGTGGTTTCTTTAATTACTTTGTTATTATCCAAGGAACTGGTTTAATTTAAATGAACATTGTGTTCCTGCTACTACTATCCGGAGAAAACAGAGCTTCAGAACATGCTGTTTTGTACTTAAAGTGTATGTCTTTGCATGGGGAAGCCAGAGTCAAGCAGCTCAATGGTCTCTTCTTATTTTCCATAAAAAGAAAAATCTAGCTGACTCTTCAGAATTAGTGATTGTCTCTCAAAACTCTAGACACAAAACATGTAAAGCAAATACACAAATTCATGATTCGTTTTAAGTCAATCTAAGGCCATTTCATTTAAGCCCAGGTGACTCAGTAAGTTTCTCTAGCCTTCCCCCCCCCAAACATGCTCATTAGAGGTATATTTTAAAACCACTTATGGGCCATGCCTGATCCAACCTGTACCCTAACTGCCACAATTTTGACATTACATCAAAATCTTATTAAAATTTATTTAATAACTGCTATATTTGCTGAAGTTAGAATTTCTTTCTCCCCTGATAGTTTCTATCCACAGAAAGTATACTATAAATTTCAGAGGAATTTAAATGTGTGTGTTTGGGGGTGTGTAATGTGTGACTGTGTATATGTGTGTGTGTGTTTGAACGGGCATGTGTTAGGTTACCATAAAGTATTTTACAAACACCAAGAAAATAAAAAATTGCATTTCATTTCCTGAAGTAGTTACAGTTTTCAACCTCAGCTCTGTGTCTTTAACTAAAACCATGTGTGTGAAACACTCTATTTGAGGCTGTGGCCTGAGCCCCACAGAAATCAAGGTATTTCCTGTTGAGAGTCAAAGAGAAAATGGTCTTTCTTATCTTTTAGAAAGCGAGCAAACATAAGTACAGCCTGGGACGCGCACCACCCCCGTGAACGAGGGAAGGTTCCTACACTGTTTTACCTTCCACCTTTACGTAAGAATTAGCCTATCAGTAAAGCATTACTCTTAATATGTTAACGAGCAACAAAGGCAGTAACACATGATCCTTTGCCAAAGCTGACAACAGATCCATGGAACCGACAGAGCTCCTGAAGTATTTTAGAGTGGGGCCTTGAAGATGGGTTAGGATTGGAAGGAGGGGCTATGACTGTTCAGAAAGGTACGTGCATTAAAAACCTGTTTTCTAATATAAAATATACGGATTTAATTTTTTTTTTATTTCTCGTGCTCCTCTATGAAGCTACCTCCCTTAAGCCTCAGTTTCCCTGTATCTAAAATGGGAATAAAAATAGTGTCTATCACATTAGGTGACACAGGGCGAATTCTATGGGACTAAGCACGTGACAGCTTAGCATGGCCCCTGCTTATGAATAGCATCGCCATTATTAAAGCAGGCTCAGAAACCTGCGCATAGTCTGCTACTCATCATTCCCCTTGATGCGGTTTCTCAAGATACAGTTTGTGGATCACTTCTAAGAGTAGCTTAGAATAGTTGTTAAAAGTGCAAGTTCCTCCGTCCCCACTGGACACCAGACTCTAAGGATGAGAAACCGGAAGTCTTTTTTTTTTTTTTTTAAAACAGGTTTACTAAGCTTGAAAACCACAACCCTAAAGGAGGTCACTTCTCGGTCCCTTCCTCTAAAGTGTCTGACATTGGCACAGAGCCATGTGACTGGGACAGCTACAGTCATCACAGGATACCTGCTGAGACCCTTTTGATAAGGTATTTATTCAGGTACAGAGTTAATGAGGAAACGGTGTTAATGGAACAAATTCCGCTGAAGCACTCTGTGTGTGGAACCCCACAGCTTTCCTCTCCCACAGGTCTTTGGCTGGGTTGCTTTACATACCCACACAGCTCTTTCCTTCTCTGTGCCTGCTAAGTCCTCCTATTCCTTCAAATCTAGCTCAGAACCACTTCCTGAAGGAAAATCGCCTAACCACATTCCTTTGCTCCATTTTGTATTACTATACCACAGAGCATCTGTAGGTCTCCTGGCTGTTTGTCACGGCTGTACTTTATTCTTATCGTACACTGAAGCTTAGATTGGTACTAATTCATGTCTCATGGTAGTCTCTTCGACTCTCTCTGGGGACATAAATTGCTAAACTGTAAATGGCTAATGGGAAAATTCTTAAACTTCTCGGACATCTTCAAGTACAGAGGTTTGGAATTTGTTTCCAGGGAATCTCTGCTGAATGGGTGAGTATGGGGAACACCTCCTCTCTGCAAACACGAGAAGAGAGGCCTTGGCATTTCTTCTGACTAATCTCAGTTGGGCTACTAATGATTAATAATTAGGAAGGTCAATTATTATGTTTCTTTAGAGAAAGAAATAGGCAAACCCTATAGTATCATCTACTAAATGTTCTTGCTTAAAACATCAAATCTGAATCCATAAAATGTCTCTAATGGCGTACAGGAAATCCAGGAGATGGAGTAATGAGTTAAACACATACAGTCATCAGTCAAAGGCAGAGAGTGAGAAGTACCTCTGGGGGCAGGAAGAATGCAAAGAAGGGGTGGGGGGAACATTGCTGAGCAAGAGGGCTTTAGAGATGCAACTACTTCCTATATGTGGAATTTTGAAGTAATTAAGGACATTTGATTAGGCTTATTCATTTTAATCAGATGAAAAATGTTATTTTCATATAACGTATGAGACATATGACATATAACATATAACATTTCATAGTAACAAAACTTGTTGTTAAATGTTTAGATATGAAACAGCATAGTCGTGATATTCTTTCAAATACCTTTATCTTAGATACTCATGCTCTGCAATATTTACAGATCGAAGCCGTTCCTGCACTTTAGGTATTATAAGACAGCAGGGTAGGCGCGTTCTACTGTTGCATGTGTTTGAATAATAAAAGCTTCAAATAGTTAGGCAGAGAACACTCGTCTTCAGGAAAATGATTTCATACTCACCCTTCAAGTGGTTGAAAATGAAAAGCCATTCAAATATAAAAGATTTCTTGTCAAAGCAGGGAGGGTTTTGGTTCTTTTGTTTTGTTTTGTTTTTTTTCCAAGACTCCACTCGGAATACTTTGAATTCATTACTTATGCATGTGTTTATACGCTGCCTTGCTCCGCAAAGGATTTGAGGAGAAAGTTTCTGGAACGGCTATAATTGCTAGAGAAAGCGTTGTCTATGCACTCGTTCGTTTAGGTCACTGGGAGGAGGCTGCAGGCACCAAGGTCTCCTCTCGCATGTACAAAGAGACGGAGATAATAATCTAAGGGACCTCCTCACCTGGACCGTTCTCCCATGTCAATCAGGCAAAAGCTTGATTGAACAGATGGGCCTTAAGCTGTGCCCTGAAGGCCAGCAGACTGTGTCAGAGCAGAGGGCAAAACATGTCCAGTCACGTGCCCTCCCTGTAAGATCTTATCTTTTTGGCAGAAGCAAGGAAGCAGAGTGGAAGCACGAAAGCTAGATGACTGATTAAACATTTATTCTCTGCTCCTTCCGAAGACGATTTGAAGCGGTGTCACAGAGACGTATCCCCAAGGTGCCCTGCCTCTAACCCGGGAGTACAGAGGTTGGAAACCAGTGGTACGATACATGGCTCCAGGAACGCTCGGATTAATTATGTACACGCGACTGGAAAGCTGAAATCTTCCTATGCACGCCAGAGCACCAAAAAGTCCTTCAAATGTTGAGAGTTAAGATATGGTTGAGTTGTTTCCTGGAGGGTCCAAAAATCTAAACTTCATTAATTTCCCATAAATCCTGAGAGACATCGCTCTGCAGCTACTTGAATGACTCACGTGAAACTGCGGCCGTTTGCCCGTGTTTTACATCAAAGATGGAAATACTGTGTGGTTCTGCTTAGTAACTCAATTGTCAAGTGAATTGTGGAGTGGTGGTCCAAAAGAATATAAGAGAAAATATGCAAAGAATCAATAAGCAAAAGATGCCTGACAATGAAGAATGAAGATGACAATATCTAGGACTTGACTCATTTGGATTATTGTTTGTTTTGAGGCTGAATCTTTGAGAATACTATAGAAGTATTTGTAGAAATCAGAAAAGATGTCAGGATGGGACTGAGGAGAGTTGCGCGGAATCAGGATGTGCGGTGTTTCAGATGATGTGAATGCTCAGTAGAATTATTCATTTGACAGTGAGAGAGCAAAAGGCAATCACAGAAAAGTGCGATGGCCCCTGGAAACAAAGCCAGCTGCCAAGGATGTCGGTGGCTACGTCAGTTTAAGATAAAGAGACCAATGAGAGAAGAACAGAGATGGAGAGCTACTCAGGGTGAAGTAGAGCAGTACCTCGCAGAAGGAGTTAAGAGAGATGCAAAGAAGCCAGAAACTGTCATGTGTTACGATAGTCCCTGAAAGGGCATTTTATAACTCGGGGTTTCTGCAGAGAATCCCAGTGGTTTGAATAATTCAGTTCAAGGTCGATGCGGCCTCATTGACTCTTATACACTTTTTGTATTTATCTGACATAAGACCTCATTAGATTTCCCTTAAAGGAAACCCCTCATCCTCCCAGGTGCTGGGATCCCAGGCCTGAGATCCCACACCTGGCTAACTCTTATCCTCTGTCCTTTACACTTAGTTCATGTTTTTATTTCTTCCTGTGAGAAAACAGTGTATCCATTCCACCCACAGTGTTAGTTTTTGAGAACTGTTCTTTCCCTTCCTGCTTAGGCCCTGAGAGTCAAACCCAGGGGCCTATGCTTACTAAACAAGTGCTTTATTTACTCCAACCCCTAGAACCCCTAGAATTACTCTTAAAGTCTAACATATAACTCCTCTCCTCTAAATTTTATTTCACATTTTATTTTGAAGTCATGCTTGATTTTTTTTTTCCTCATGAGCATCTTAAATCCTCTTGCAAGTTGCATGGTAACCAACTGAGCTATCAGGAACAATCCTTCCACTGCCTTGCAGATGGCTTGGAGATGCATGCTGAGCAAAACCACAGCAGCCAAGAAATCCCCTTCATCTTCCCAAAAAGCCCTGTCCCTCTTGCTTGTCTCTGAACAGTGTAGTCCCCTAAAACCCTCCACGGTTGCCTTAGTTTGTAAGGAAAGTTGTTTTCAAGAAGGATGTCTCTAAGTTATTAGGAACAGGACTGCTGTGGCTCCTTTTGTCCTCCGGTATGAAGGAACAACGTGAATCCAGGAAATGGTGCACATTTGGAAGATTCCCTAGGGCTTCATCATGATTTGGAAGGATGCCATTGTTTAGGTTGTTGCTGATCATCTCAAGTTTTCCCCAGTTAGCGTCTAGCTGCCAGGACATCAGAGGAGGAAAGAGAACACAGAGAAGACTTTTCTTTCATTTAACTTGACCTCCCATTACAGAGAGAGAGAGAGAGAGAGAGAGAGAGAGAGAGAGAGAAAGAGAGAGAGAGGAAGAGAGAAACCACACAAAAAGGCACTATATGCCTTATTGAACAACTCAAGCCAATGCTCCATTCCACCAGACCTCCCTACAAAGAAAGCTCCTTGTTGAACACCTGGAGCCAGCCCCAGGAGTTCTGGGCTGAGTTCCAGACAGGGTACATCTCTGAGCTTCACATGTCCTGGTCTCAGTTCTTCTTTATTTAAAAATAACCCTCCAAATGAGAAAGAGCGGCTAGGGTAAGACAGGGCAGAGATGCCCTACAGGGCCTGTAGTCTTAGGGATGTCAGGAGAGTGTTTGCTAATTAGTTCAGCCTCACTATCAGTATGGATAACCCAGGGAGAATCATGATTGGCTTGACAAAGTTAATGGATGAACTGCAGTGAAATCTTGATCTTGAAGGAGTTGGCCACAGCTCCAGCTGGAGGCTGCTTCCCAGCTACAAGCCTTTCTGCACTTCATCTCACACTTCTTCTGCCTGCACAGTAATCCCTCTTGCAGAAGCCCTGGGCTTCTCTGCTCCACAAAGTATAAGCAGTCTCCATCTTCTCCCCCTTACCTTAAGCCCCATGGCCTGCAGTTGGCTAAATTTGGAACAAGTACTATATCTGAAAGTGTTCCAAGATCTTGGAAGAAAGAAACCTTTAGACCCCATTGTCAGACAGAGAACAGACAGCTAAACATCGTTTAGCTTTAGGGCATGCCTCTGATATTTGTTCATTATTTTAGTGTTTGACAGACAGAGATGCAATGCCTCCCACCAAGGGAGCCCATGAATAAGAGTGGATGAGAAAGTTCACGTCTGGGCATCTGGGACTTTATTAGATTCCCTTTATTCTGGCTGCCACGAACATGCTTGTGTTTGTAGTTCTGAGTGGTGAACATATCACACAAAAGCCACACAGGGCCTGGGTTCCTCTGAAGGCAAGTAAAGCTTTGTCCAAATGAGAAAGAAAAAAAATCATGCTACATATTGTGAGAGCAACTCTTTCTATTTATTTGATCACCTGACATTTACTAAATACTTGCCCTTCACCAGGTACTAATCCTAAATTTTGAGGATTTAATTGTAAATGATATCGAGCGCTTTTCCTGAAGGAGCATTTGTGGTCTAATGGGGAAAGCAGAGCAACGTCTTATGTTTTCTACCATTCTGTATCCATTATTCCAGACGTAACGTTTACCGGAAATGGAAGCGGGATAAGGGGCAGCTATGGCTTTTCAATCCGTGAAGGAAAAGAGAATTGCTGCTTAGTGTTACTCTATCAGACTGTCTGGAACCTTCGTCTCTGGGAAAATCCATCTTGGAATGTCTGTGGCCAGCCTGTGACTGCATTTCCAGACTGTTATCTATTGCTTTGCTATGACTGACTAAGCCCAAGCGTGGCACAGTGATTCTAAGTGATCATCACAGTTACGAGGAGACAAACCTAAAGAAGGGAATTTTCTTTAAGCATCTGAAAATTAGGCTCACAGAAGAATTTTAAGAGAAGTTTTTTTTTTGTTTTTGTTTTTTTTTTTTTGGCAAGTATGATTTCAAAGAAGAGCAGTACACAGCTCAGTCATGGTTTATACCTAGCCACTCAGTGTCAACCTGTGGATTTATCCTGCTTTCCTCTGTGTTGGCTCCATTATCAGCACTTTCCGTACATCAGAGGACATGTGGTGATGCCCACAGTTTTCTGCATATTCTTAGAATTCCAGTAAATGAGAGAGTGCCCTCTTCAACCCAAGAATAGTAAGAAAAACTATCAATACTTTCTGTTACTTGGATAAACTGATCAAATTCCCAAACCCAAACCAACCATCCCAATCAGAGAAGTTGAATATGTTGATAGTATTGGGTTCACATCCAACATGTAAGACTGGAAATCACCCAAACATACACAGAATGAATAATGGGAGTGAGGTCATCACCCAGAACAAAGAAGAAATTATCTTTTTTAAGAAGAAAAAATGGCAAATGCTAGTAGCTGGTTATAGATGGTAGGGACATAAGCATCAACTCTAAGAATGACATTTAAATATATGTGTTCTGGCTTCAATGAAAAATGTCCACCAAATTCTTGGGCACTTGAGCGATTGGTCCACAGTTGGTTGCATTGTTAGGAGAGGCACTATTGTGTTGCACCCTTGCTGGAGGAAGTCTGTCACTGAGGGCAAACTTTGAATGTTTATAGCCTGGCTCCACTTCCTTTCACTCTCTATGCTTCATGCTTGCATTAGAAGATATGAGCTTTCAGCTTCCTGCTCCTGCTACCATGCCTTCTGCTTGTGGCTATGCCTCCCCAATGATAAAAGACTCATCCTTCTGGAACCATGAAAGAAAATAAACCTTTCCTTCTATGGGTGGTATATCACCTATCACAGCAACAAAAAGTAACTAGAACATATGCCAAGGCAGGTTTTCTGTGGTTTATTTAAAAGAAAAAGAGAAAAATGAGATACTACTCTGAGACATCCTTGAATCAGCTCAAACTCATCAAAGAAGAAAGCAGAAAAGTTGAATTCCTAATAGACTTTTAGAAATGCAGATTTTTAAATACAACCTTCTGTAAGTTGAAGACAGAAGGACTCCCCCACTACCCAGGCAAAAATTACTGAAAAGGAGTCACTAGGCAGTCTCAAAGCCATGAACCACTCAACTTAAGTCATTTATTTGGGCAAAAGCATTCGCACTGGGTTAGTCAACAATATACCGAGGAGGCTGAAAATCAGAGTAAATATAGACTTCCTAAACTTTCACACAGAAAGGTTAAGATCAGAAGGTTCAGCTGACCTATAGCTACAGGGAGAGTGACATTACAAAGACTGACAATTCCTAAATACTTCTTCCTGCCAGGAAGTAGACATACATCCCAAAGTCTTCAGAAGCCAAGACTTTTCCTCTAACAGACTTGGCTCTACTTACTCTTTGATATCTCATCTGACTCTGAATAGCATCTAACCCTTCAACCACTTCTCCCTTCTTAGGCTCCACCTTCTCTAAAAAGGGCTGGGATCCCTAAGCTCTCAAAGTCTTTGTAACTGAAACTTAGTTAAGCTTAGTTAATGGCTTAGTTAAGCTTCAAATTTCATATAATACAAGAGACACAAATGCAAATTAAAATGTTCCACTGTGGTTGGGCATTTGTGATCATCCCACCACAGCTGTAAGCTAAATTTGTAGAGTAACTTTTGGTTACATTAGACTATATAATGCTGAAACTCATTCAGGAAGTATATCTTAAATTTAATGATCAGAATCACAGTGTCCCTTCCCATTTTGACTCTCATCTTGTGTGCACAGTCTCTGAAGAATGGTAACATGTATTCGGCTTAAAAACAGAACTCAAATTCTATAATATGATAAATATAAAAAAAATTGACAGAAAACTTGAACCTGTTTAAACTTATTGAATATTGAGCTCTTCCAGTGGCTCATTTCTAAACTTCCAACAAGACCTTGAGTTTATATTTCTCTCTTTTTTCTTGATTCACCTTGAAAACCTTTCCCGATACACAGGTATAATCTAAATTGGAAAATGAACTGCATTGTGGGTCTCTTTCCCAAGGAGGCTGTTCTTCCTCCGTTTAACAATTCATGAGAGTAGTTTGTTGTTGTTGTTGTTTTGATTTGTTTTGTTTTGTTCTGTAGTTAGTTTGAGAATACTTTAAGAAAGTCACTTGTGGCTTTCTCTCCAGAGACCAAGTCCCTCTGGGACTTGCAGACTCACAGAGGAGCAGGTGAAATCTCTCCAGTAGAGCCAGTTGTTATTTCAACTCAACACACCTGTCATTGTCTTCAGGAAACTGATAATTATGCTTTTAGAATTGAAGATTTTTTTAAAATTCAGTTAATTCAAATTTTCACATGCATTTCACCTGTTTATGAAGTTAAATGCCAGAGTCATGATGAAAACTGTCAAATAAGAAGACCACATCTTTTGCTTTTGCTTTTTAATGAAGCTATACTACTGATTATCTTACATTTGACTGGGGGAAAGTACATCAATTTCAACCTCTGTGAATCAAGTGCCTCATCTGTTATACCTGGCAAGATGGGCAAGAAAAAAAAAATAGGCATCAGAAAACTTGACATTAGGACTATTTCTGTTTATGTGGTGACTCGTCTCTATTAATAGGATATTAGGCATATACAAATATCAGTAATACAAAATCCCCTTTCTAAATAATATTGCTTCCAATTTTTAAAAAAATATATTTCCAAAGTATAACAAGGATCCAGATTAGCTGCACCATGGAGTAGCCAAGAGATGCCTGCATTTAACACTATTCTGACACAGATCCTTGAAAAGCTGAATGAACTAGTTAGGGGCAGATTGATCGAGGTTAACATGAAGGACCTACTAAGAATTTGTACTTCTCAGAGAGGAATGTTAGAAAGTACTCAAAGAAATTCATTTACAGAGGAAAGCCTATGGATCATATGGGGAGATCAGAGGCCCAGGAAACCATAAAGTTAGGCATTTAGTATTGTTAAGAAAGTTCTAAGTTTGTGGCATCCTGATGTGACCTGGGAAATTGTGGGCTGAATAATATAGAATTAAATTCCCTTCATCCTTGAAAGTAGATGAATTATAAATAGAACATCTAATGTACACATCACATGATACACGTATGCCTGACTCTTTTCTTTCAACCACTGAATTTTAGGTATCCCCTGCATCCTATACGGGTACCCAAGAATGCCACAGGACCATTTTGCAACCGGAAAAGATTATGATGGCATTCCCTACCCCTTATAATCATTCTATCATACTCTCTCCATACCCAACAAAATCCAAAGGCTAAACTTCTCATAAAATATGACTCAAATTCTAGCCTATAAGAACGGCTGTATGTTAGACATTTCATGAAAAAACATTCCTTCAATGAGATGGAGCACTTGATTGTGAACTGAGATATTAACCTTTGAATTAATTAAGCTTTTGCTATCCAGGGTCCTCGGTCCTTCTAGTATTCCTCAGAAGCACACTCAGTTCTCCTACAACTATCATCTTTCTTTCTGGTTCACCTTAGAGACCAACGAGACCCATGGGTCGAAGAGGGAGAAATCACAGAATCAGCTTTATTGAAAGTAAGCAGAGCAGAGTTCACTTCTTACATCAACTTGAAGAACCCAAGTTGTGGCCACAGACATTTGGAGTAAAATTCTGGTACACAGTGTCTTCTGTCCTTGGTCATTTGGTCCAGTGGCCTGCATTTGCATAGATCCACTTTAACAGAAGTACTTCTACATCTTTCTGCTTAACCTGCTTCAGCAGTAGATAATAATAAGGGTGATGGGCAGAGTTAGCCTGGAAGCTCTTTAATCTGACAAGGGGTGGACTTGGCGTGGCTGAGGGGTACAGGTAAATAGGGAGGGGATGGAAGTAGATACTACAAAATGAATTTCAAAAGACTGAAATCACAGGAGCTTTACAGACCCGTGTTAGAGCAAAGAACAGATGTTCAGCTTACAGAGTTGCGGGAAATTCAGAGGAGCATGAACTAAGAGTTAGGCTTCTCCGTAAGGGCAGAAGGCAACTGTCTAATCAGCAAAGGAGTAAAGTAAACCCCACAAACCTCTGTGGTGCTCCTTCCACCTTCAAATGTTCTTTCCTGGTAGGACAGGGCTGATTCAGGTCAGACATGGTAGAGAAAAACTGGGAACAAGAAATGTTAGAGCCGTGCCGAGCGGAGGAGGGGCAGAGGGAAGAACATCTGGGGGCCATCCATGCTGCAGCAGATTCATTCCTTGCCAGGCCTGCTGTTGTATCATTTACGCCTTCCAGAAAATGGAGATGAAGTGCTCACTTATTATACCTTACCAGGGGAGGCTCCACACATTAATGTAAAATATTTTGAAAATGTCACATAAAATCTATTATAGAAAGGCAAGATGTTACCAATGATTTTTTCGTTAGCAGTATGTACCAGTGGGGAATTGGCTCCAACAGAAATGGAACTGTAGTTTCTAGCCCCCCTTGCTGGACGGCTGATGTAAAAACATCAATTTCTCTGCCTTTCCAGCTGCACTGCAGATGTTTGTGGGAGAGAGAAGGTTGGGACAGTGCAACTGGTCTGCTCAGCCATCGGAATCCCCTTTTATAACTCCCTTCAAGAGATCTCCTTGAGGCCCCATTTCAGCTGGGATTGTTGAGATGGGTGATTTCCCTATCTCCTTTCTAAGTAGAGAAAGAAGAAAGCGTTCATTGAAATACAATATATTCTGTATCAAAAAATAAATAAGTAAAAGTTTTTTACATTTCTATAACTTGCCTATGAAATTTTATCACTTTCTAGGAAGCCACCTCTACTGGGGTGGCAGCTTCAACATAGAAGAGAGACAGGGTTGGAAGGCAATCACACTAACCCAAACCAGCAAGGCACACTTACGCCAGCAGAATGCAATTACTGCGGTGGAAATGTACGGCTGGGACATCGGGCTTTAATAACACATGTGACCTTAGGAGAAGTACCATCCAATCTTAGCTAATGACACAGACACACTGAGCAAAGAGACCAATCTGGGATGCTTTCGGCAGGAGCTATCCTCCTCTCTGCCACCTTCTTGCATGTCTAAAAGAGGTTAGTGAACCAAACCTTTGAAGGACATTTTGAAGGCAGCAGATGCAGCTTGAATGTTGGTTTGTTTTTTAATGGACTTGTCAGCCGCCATTCTCATTTGCAATAGAATTCCTTTTCTCCCTCACCCTTTCTCGGGTTTGTGTTTTCCCAGTGCTGTGCCAATGCTGAATAATTTACAAGGGTAGAAAAAGAAAACTGTCACTATCACAGTCCCAAGGCTCTCCACTCACTCATCTGTCACATGGTCAAATGTCACTGGTGCCTTTATTTGTGAGGGGTGAGATTAACGCCACGTAGCTGCCCCCTTCCTTTATCTATTGTTAATGGCGCTGAACTCCAATGTATTTTTTAAAGGGCTGGTTGCCATTTCTGCAACAAATGTCCCACCTAAGGAAACCCAAATGGCCGGCCCCCTCCTTCCATCTTACCCTTTCATCTGGCATCATCTGTGTCTTCTTACCTGGCATTCCCACCCACAACATAGAAAATACAAATCAAGTTAGAACTGTATTCAGAAAAAATGCCAGTGTTTGAAGCGAGCCTAGGCGTGTTGATTCTGTTTCTTATTAGGAAAGTGAGGGTGGAGGTCATCCTGGTTGCAATAATAAAGAGTCACAGTGAATCACAGAAGGAGCCAACAAAAGATCTCCAGCACACAGATGGCACCTTGCAGAAGGGAAATCAGAGGCTCTCTGAGGAATTATGGATGTGCAGAAATGCAAGGATCGTCTTTTCTTTCTTTATCAAGAGGGTAAAATACCAGTATCAGTTATGTGAAAGAATGGGCAAAGGGGAAAGACAAACACAGGAAATATTTAATTTGAGTGTAACAGAGAAAATAGATGCCATCTAACCAGCTGTTGACATTAACCCATGAAAATGCAGGGTTACTTTCTATACAGGAAGAACTCTCATCACCGACTGAAGGCTGGGGCTTTGGAGAGGATTTACACTCCCAAACTTCTATTTTTCAGTGTGCAAGTGTACACGTGTAGATGTAGTCATGCTAGCTAGTGTCTGACCATACTTAATAAGCGCTTTAGATGCTTTAGAACTCTTAGTCTTCGTGACGTTTGCTCCTGTTGTAGCCTCATTTGACAAGGGTAGAAGCAAGGTGCAAAAGTTAGGCAGATTGCCCCAGTAAATGGGGAGCAAGGGAGGGATGGTACACAGTAGGACTAAAACATAATAGGGCACTAAGCTTCCAGTTAAAAATGTCACGTAGCCACACAATACTAACAAAATGGAGAAAAGAATGAAAAATTGTAATTTACTCTTACAAGCTTGGGTTAACAACCTCGCCAAGACTACACCATTTGTTTCTGCCTCTCCTCGTTTGAGTGCCAATTGACTGAATTAAATGCTTAAGAATTAACTTGCTCCTGGCCTGTTGAATGAGCTAATTTGAAGTGACTCGAATTTATTTGCTTCCTGCCTCTTGTTCATGACATATGATTGGATCATGGCTTTGGTTAATTAACAGGTAAGCTACAGGCACAGGTTAGCCTGTCCTGTGACACCTTCTCATCCTTCAGTGTCTCTTTGTGTTTGCTTTTGGTTTGCTTTGGGGGAAACCCTAATATCTTATCTCATGTGATACTTTAGAAGGGCAGATAAAACACAGCAGCTCTGATTTCATTAGCTGCCTTAGAAGGGCAGAGAGGAATTGAGGAGATCCGTTATCTCATTCAGAGCCAGCAGATAAGTGCTCTCAGCTATAAACGCAAAATCCCCAAGGAAACTGCAATAAAGACACTTGGGTCATCTTCTAGAGCGACCTAAACAGAAATTCAGAGGCTGTTTTTGTGAACACTTAAAATGACCTGCAGAATCCAACTTGACCTGAATACACAGATCACTTTTTCCAAATGTCAAATGAAAATTTGAGATTTCAAAGTGAAGGTCTGGTACACTCTACCTGTTCGTTGCAGGAATAGAGAGATGGGTGGTTATGCCACCAATTGAGATTATCAGCCTGAGCAAAGATACTCAATGTAAAGAGAGACTGCGATGAATAGATTCATAATACAGATGATCATATGCTTCAGGTACACACAGTGTCACCAGAAATGAGAAATTTCTATGTATGGGTGAGTTTAGGTTGGGCTGCTTTAGGAAACAAAAAAATTTCCCTTTAAGAATATTTGTACATATAGCTATTCTCAGAGAGAAGTCTGGGTCCATCTTTGCAAAACCAGCTACACTGAAAACAGAGTGCATTATTGTGTAGTCCTCATCCCCATGAATTTCCAAAAGAGGCGACAACATGGTGCTGGCTTATGGTCAGAAAAATATGAGCCATATTGCTGCTCAACAAAATGTCTTTCCTCTCATTAGTCCAGTCATAACACCTGACTTAATATCCTTGACTTAGTATTCAGCAAAGACTGAGTGAGGACAAGAGAAACCCAAGGGCACTGAATGACCATAAGGTTAAGCTTTAATTTCCAAAAGTGTGTTGCATGTCTGTGTGTCTGTGTGTGAATGCATATGTGTTTGTATGTATGTGTATGTAAATGTGTGTATGCATATGTGTTTGTATGTATGTGTATGTAAATATGTGTATGCATATGTGTGTCTGTTTATGTGTATGTTTGTATGTGTATGTGTATATATGTATGTGTGTGTATGTCCATGTGTGTGTATTTGTATATGTGTATGTATGTATGCGCATGTGTCTGTGTATATGTGTATGTTTGTTATTTGTATATATGTATTTATATATGCATATGTGTGTATGTGTGTGTATGTGTACATTTGTGTATTTGTATATGTGTGTATAGGTGTATGTGTGTATATGTGTATATATGTATGTATTATATTTATATATGTGTATGTTTGTGTATATGTGTGTATGTATATGTATTTGTATATGTGTATGTGTGTATGTATATGTGTGTATGTGTATGTGTGTATATATGTGCATGCATGCGTATGTGTACTTGTATATGTGCATGTGTGTGTGTATGTGTATGTGTGCACGCATGTAGAGACAAGAGGCCAATGTCAAACATCACATGTCTTCCTTGATCACCCCTACCTTATTTTTTATAACAGTCTCTCACTGAACATGGGGTTCATTGACTCAGCTGGACTGGCGCCCAGCAAATTCCAGGGATCTACCTGTCTCTGTACCCAGAACCAGGACTACAGTCACATTTTGCCACCTATGACAAAGTCATAGATGGCAAATGTCTCAACTCAGGGTCTAATGATTGCATTGCAAACACTTTGCTGACCAAGCCATATCTCCAGGCCCGTGATTTCCAAAAGTTCTGCGAATTCGTGTCATCTGAAGAAATCCTCTAAGATTCTTCATGGAAGTGGCCTTTTCCTAAGCCAATAACCGTGCATAAATAGAAAGCCAATTGCTTGAAGAGAAATATTTGAACATCTATATTGAGTGTCATTGTAGATGATTCAGTGTCAGACTTCATTATCTGTCAGAACTTTATCAAGGCTCTGAGGCCTGAAGTTTGCAATAACAGTTCTTTACCCTAATCTGAAAATAATCAGTGAAATCTAAATATATTTGTTTATTTTTTCATTTTGTTTCTCTCCTAACAAGTAGCTTGTGAAGACGTTATTACATGCAAAGTATTGTAGCTAGACCTAGAGTAGTATGGGAAGTAATACACTAAACATGTTTTTTTTTTTTCTACTTAAACTGGACTACTTCCCTATGAACCATCTAATCAAGGATATCACTTTTAAAAAGAAATATAACTGTGTGTATAGATACATCTACTTTAAGAGAAATTTAAAGTAGCATAGTATTTTCATATATGGCAATCAATGTGGCTTGTTAAGCATTAAATGTATCATTCATGGGAGCAGACAAAAGAATGCAAATTTAATAGCATACTATTACTTATTACATAGAATCATACACTTCAAACTTTGTATGAACTCATATAAACTCCTGATGCAATACATACTAATCTCTTTATCTGGGCGACAGTAGGTTAAACTAATCTTATTCAGTTATACAAACATTTTTGTCAAAGAAGAGCTTCCTAAAAATCAGTCCTTAAAGGTAATGACAATTAACACTATAACATAATTTGCAAGTAACAGAACTCCAGGTTTGTAGATTGCTCATAAAAAGATCTGTTCTATGGGACAAATGTTTCTGTCATCTCCACGTTTACACATTGAAACGGAGCTCCTGTACAATGGTATTAGAGAAGTCCTTTCAAGCATGACAATATCATGAGGATGGAGTCCTCGTGAAAGAGATCAGACCCCTTATAAAAGAAGTCCAGGAGAGCTTGTTGGCCCTTTGGGGCTTCTGTGATGGTTAAGTGCAACAGCAGGGTGCCATCTAGGAAGCAGAGTGTGAGCTCTTTCTAGACTTGAATCTACTACTATTTTGATCTTGGACTTCCAACTCTCAAGAATGGTCTAATATTTTAGACCCTAAGAGATTGAGAAAGTACTCATACACGCCTGCTTACAAAACACATGAACATTCAGATTGATCCATGGATTATAAATGTCAATTTTGTACTCTGTTCTTAGTGAAACTCTCAGATCTGTTAACCAAGATTTGAGTCCAAGTATTCTGTTCTGTTGCCATGTGTGTATCTGTATCTACATTTAAACAGACTTATGTGTTAGTAGGAACTACAGTCTCATTAGTTCTAAAATCCCCAACAGAAGAATTGTATTAGCTGTACAGCACAGAAGTACAAATGTGACTCCTGACATTTTCAGATATGTAGATGAGATACACATGTAAGTGTTGAAGGCTATCATTACCAACTAGACAGACCACGGACCTCGCACAAAAGCCAACATGTCGATCAATGGCATAGAACAGTGAACTCAGTTATAAGTCCACAGAACTGCAGTCATGTAATTTTTGACAACAACACACACATGTACAGTTAAAGGTATGCTATTTATTCTATAAAAGAGTGTGGGTTTTCAATTATTGTCACAAGCAGGTAGATTAACATGGATAAAGAAATTACATATACAATTGGTAACACAGAAATTTCATGGCATACAATTTACTGAAATGCTGTAGCAGCAGCCCAAATCAGTATGGACCACCTTTGTGAGCCTTGCAAACATTATTTTATTTTACTGAGAAATTTCTTTTATCCGATTAGGAAAGCAGATACTGTGAGCTTCTGAAAGAAAAATTATTTCCAAGCAGATGGAATTAATTTAAATAAGAACAGTAAGAAGAGTGCAGACAGAAGAGCAATGGCTCCTGATATTATCATATGAAAGTACTGTCTAGGTCATATGACTAACAGCCCAGCAAGTTAGAGCCAAGCAAACCAGCTCCAGTGGCCCATATTTGAATAATACATTGCTGAACATTTCACACTGGCCAGGCGTGGAGTTCTTAAACCTTTCTAATTTTCATTAAGTACTGTTAGACTATTTCCAGGATTGTAGTTATCACCTTACTTCATGGACTGCTTCTTTTGGCAAATTTTAAGTCACCACACTGATGTTAATCCCCACAGTTTGACAAAGCAGATGCAGAACATGTGTATGAAATGAGCTCCATGTGTTCAAGGTTTCAACACAACCTCTTTTCTCTAACCAGCACTATCATCAATAAAATAGTTAGCCATCTGTGTGTATGTGTGTGTGTGTGTGTGTGTGTGTGTGTGTAAAACAATAATGTACTAAGATAGCTTTCATTGCAACAGACCAGAAGACAACTTCATTTAACTTAAGAAAAAAAGGGACATTTATAATTAATACACAGAATTGTATAATAAGGCTAGACCAAAGAACTACAAATTCCACCCTAAATTCAGGCAGATTTCTCTGCTGCCTCTCCATTGCCTGTCTTTTTTTTTTCTTTGTGATAGCATGTGGAATTACGATGGCATCCCATAGCTTCCAAGTGCATACACTTGTTATCCAAAAGACCACAGGGTCTGAAATACAGTCTTTTGGCTCCAATTTGAAAATCTCTGTCTGAAGACTCTGATAAGCTGAGCTTAGCTCAGATGCCCATTACGGATATAATAATATCACAGACATGACTCCTGAAGTTTCCAGGTATGTAAATGAGGGACACACTTAAGGGTCTGAAGAGTGTTAATACCAGCTGAGCCATGGAGATCAATGAAATAGAACAGAAGCCCAAGTACAGTCCATGTAATTACAGTCACCTAATTTTTGACAAAGTGCCACAAATATACTTTGGGATAAAACCTCAAGAAATGTTGCTAGAAAAACTAGATATTTCCAAATTAGAATAATAAAACTAGATTTGAATCATGTTCTCTACACAAAAATAAACTATTAAATGGATCAAGGACTTTAATGTCAGACCTGGAACTATGGAAATGCTTGAGGGAAATCTTAAGAAATGCCTCTGGAGATCCATGTACCTTGCAAAGCCTTTGCAACTGGAACACCAACTGCATAGGAATTAAGGCCAGCAGTTGGCCACTTCCACACTATGAAACAGAACAGCTTATGTACAAGAAAAGAAACTTAATGGAGTGAAGAGGAAGCCAACTGAGTGGGAGAAAAACCTTGACCAACTGTGCATCTAACAGAGGATCGATATCTAGAATACACAAAGAACTAAGAAGACAAAGTCAGTTAATGCCTGAAACACCTCAGCTCAGATGTGGGATTACTGTGTATCACGAATTGTGATGTTTTTACCATCGGTACAAGGTTTTCTGATTTTAGGTTAACGTGATGTTTAATTACAGAAAACAGACTTTTAGTACTTTCCTGACATTCCTCAGTATTAAGGCATCAAGTATGTATATAATTTGATTTTTCCTTTGTCAGAATATTTAATTTTAAAAGTTACTACTGACTTCTTTCTCGAGTTTCATTTAAAAAATAACGTTAAAGAAATTTTGGATTGTGATCAAGACAGAATTTCTAACAATTTCTGAAATGGCCTTAAATGTCACTTTATAGTATATATGTATGTGAAGTGGTTCTAAGCACTAACAATTGATGCTCTCTATCCTGCACTATCAAATATTCAGCCAAGATTTCATTCTATATGTAAAAGTAAACAAATACTGACATATCATTTGTATGCAAGTTTGCTTTAGTCTTTAGCAAATGGTAAACTGAAATGTATACCAAATAATTTTAAAGTAAATTTCTTTATGATTTATTATCTGTAAATTGTTCATTTGTATATACCTGTATAACTAGAGTCATGTAAGCATTTTTCATGCAAAAGAGGTTGTGAGTCGAAACATTTGAAGAAGCCGTGGTCTGTAAGAAGAAAGTTTTATTTTATTCTAAATGCTCTCTGAAAGCACTGAGGCTTTTGGAAACCAGTTTTAATGATTTTGCTGCTGTAAGGAAAACAAATTGTCAGCATTTAAAGAGCCTACTGCATCCTTCATTACAACATGAATAACTAAATCTCCATTTATATCATTTTACAAATATTTGCTTATAATGAAAGACTCACTTGCCTTCTAAAGCAAAGTACTAGATGAGAAAATATGATGTTCTCCATGTGCTCATTACTTCACAACTTTTGAATACACCATGGATGCTGAATATTATGCAGAGCACTGGAGACATGGCATAAGCCAGGTAGAGGACGTGGCCTCCAAAAATCTTCCACCCAAAAAGAAGTGCAGAGGATAAAGGAAATAATTCATTTATTTTCATACTAAGTATCTACCATTGAGTTGCAAATCATCTAAAACTCAATGGCTACAAACAACATGGGTTGCCTGTTTCATAATCCCTGTGGGCCAGAGATCTGAGTGACGCTGAGCTTATGTGATGTTGGCTCAGAGTTTCTGGCAACACATCAAACAAGATGATGGCCAAGGCTATGATAAATGGAACCACTGACTAGAAATTAGGAATTTGCTTCCTGGGTGGTGCTTCATACAGATGCTGTCTAGAGACTCCAGTTACGTATTACAGAACTGCCTAAAAGTGAGCTTCTTCATGCCACGAAGGACTTGTCTTAGAAAAAGCAATTCAAGAGAAAGTCGGAAAAAAGTACAGCATCTCTCATGATTTAATCTTTAGAATAATACATAGAGATGCCCGGCACTTTTAAGTCTTTAGAAGTAAACTACTAAATAACCTCCTATCTAAAGATAAAACAATTCAGCTTCTCATGAGGGGAGAACGGTGAAAGAAAAATATTTTTAAAAAAGAACACCCTTTAAAACCATGACAGAGAAATGCTATGGAGGCAAAGAGTGCTATCTTTTATTCAAGGTGAGAGAATCCAAGATGACTTTCCAAACTACCCCTCCATATTCTTAAAACTAACCTCAATAAACACATTAACACACCAAGTCAGACTGCTGCACACATGCACAGCTCCCAGGGAGTATTGACCTGACTCAGGGCATCAAAGGAATGAAGGAAAGACAGAGAGACACAGAATACAGTAATGTAGTGGTCTGGGTTCTCTTCTGGAGAAACTACGGCACCCTGGAAGATCAGTGTGTTTATTATAGAAATTTGAATGGGTAGTCAGGATTATTGCATACAGTTGAATAAGGAGGTGGGGTTATTACACACAGACAAAATGGAAGGTTTTATTGTATACTCTGGATTAAGGAGACAGACTTAACTAATCTTGGTAGATGCAGTCTCTGTCGGAGAGCAGGCTGTAAATATCCAATGAGAGAAAGATTTGGTGGTCATTTCTGCACATACTATCAACATCTACATTTGAACTAGAGGAAGGCTTTGCTATGTCTCTGAGCCTTACCTCAGAGGGATAGCTTTGCCATTCTTCTTTGAGTCTGGGGCTCGAGGGTCCTCAGCATGGTCAGCTCATGTCAACAACACACATTTATCAGGCCTCCGCTCATCAGCTTTCTCTGCTCCCTACACTAGACGTGGGTGGAATCATTCTTCCATCTGCTGTAGGTGTCGTCTCTGGAGTGAATAGATATTTGTTCACATCTTTTCCATCAAAGTCACACGATAGCACCCTAGACGAAGAGAGAAGAGCCCCGGACCCAACTCCAAATCAGAAAGTATGGTGGACTAGGTAAGTGGAGCTACAGTATCTCACTCAATCCATGATGAAGTTGTCAGTGTCAGAATGTCCCTTCGCTTTGCATATGCTGCCTATTAAACACGATGAACCACTGATCGTAAACACATCTCAGTTTCAGAAGTGTAAGGACGTGACATGAAGTTAAAGTGCACTGGAGCACCACTGAAATGAGCGATATCAACCAAACTTCTCATGAGGAAAAGGAATGCGAAGTTTGAAACTAGACAGGCAGTGGGGGGTCTGGACGATGGAGCATCCTAAAAGTCTACACGAGACTTTAACCACACGTCACTGAGGAGTCCTGGGCATGGGAAACTGATGGAAACAATCCGATTTGAATTTCAGAAAGGCTCTGTGGCTTCAGTGAATAAAATTAACTGGGGGACTTCAAGGATACCAGTTAGGCATTGAGTGTTGTTTTAAAAAAAAATTTTAAAAAGCAGGTTGGAACAGAACTTGAGGAACAGTTAGTGACAGTAAATGATTTATAGAGATATTGAATAAAAGAAAAAAACTCAAGCAGAAGTAGTGATTAATTGGATATGGGGACACGAGAAAAGAAAGTGGGCTCTGCCCTGCTCACACACTGCAGTGTTACAAATCATACACAATGACAATATGTAGAGTTTTAATATCACTCTGATTGTTATTAATTACCGTTATTGGCATCATTATTCTTACCACTTCATATTTTATTATCTTGCTGGGACTAGCCGAATTCACATTATTTAAGGAGACAGCATGATATAGTGAGGACGGCAGGGGCATGGGGGACAAAAGAGAGATGGTATGCCGCCATCCTGTTGGCAAGACGCACGGGCTCTCTAAGACTGTTTTCTTACTTTGCTTGAAAAATGAAGACAACAACTGCTTCCTCTGATGGCAGAGGAACAAGGAAAGTTGATGTCAGGTGTGTGAGGCAGCGACTCACAGTCTGACATTAGTGGGTGCTCAATTAATGGTTGCTATTATTTTTACATTCATATAGCACTTAATTTGACAAGCCAAATGACCTTTAGGTTGGTTATTTTTCACAGCAATTTTATGAAATAATGGAGGAGATAATGGAAATGGATGAAGCCATTAAGGCAGGTGAGGAATAAAGAGTTCCAATTGTCGCTACTACCTTAGTTTTTAAAGGTTATTACACATAAATGAATGTATATACATATATTACACATATGCATATATATATTCTTCTGTGCATGTGTGTGTGCGTGCGTGTGTGTGTGTGTGTGTAAGTGTGCATGTGTTCAAAAAAGCTTATCTTCAGGGTGTCCTGTCAAATGGAAAGGAACAACTTTGTAAAGAATTCAACAGCACTCTAATTTTTCCAGAAATAAGCAGGTCGTTAATGATAATTTTGTGAATTTGCTAGATGAGTTTCATTGTGAAATAAGTTTATAAAACATTGGGTTTTATTAAAGTGATTTCTTTTTTTCCCTGCAGGTACCAAAGCTATAAACATTCCTAAGTGTGCTGTAAATCTACAAGAGATAAGATGAAGCATCTCCCAAACTTATTTGATGTTGGAACTCCTTTGAGACTAAGTTTCCACAGAACACAAGTTTGGGAGCTTACATAACAGGCTGTATTTCTTGAGATGTGCATCTCACATGCATCCCATCTCTACCCTGCTTTAGAAATAGCCACCATGTCTGAGAAACATAGAAGGCCTTCTTTTCTTCATGACTCAGGAAAAGAGAACCGTATGAATACTCAAATCTAAGGACTTTTAAATTTTTATTCTGTGACATTGTCAGAAAAGAAAAGAAAGAATAAAATTCACAAAATGTATAGATCACTCCCATTTTATTTTTATGACTATGTAGGATAATAGAAATAATTTCTATGAGTACTAATATATTCTGTGAATATCCTTAACCCTGTGGAAGCTAAGAAAATACCAACACAATGAAAAAAATACCTTTAAAACTTGATCCTTCCTACTAACCTATTTGTTTGAAACATCTCAAATAGATGGTTATGAATATGTATTTATATAACATGGCTGTCTACTGGAATACAACAGGAACTGGGTTAAGCTGAGCAATATCTTGAGAATAAGAATTAATTATAGCTTGCTTAAAAACACAAAATAAATCAGTGGTTGGCCATTAAATTTCATATTCAATTAGCACTGCTTTTGACATCAAATCTAAAACAGATGCTTCAGAAAGGACTAAAATGGCTAGCCTACCTGGAACTCCATGCATACTACTCCATAGTAAATACAAGGTAGACTTACTTTCTGCAGCCAGTCTCATTAGCAAGGCTGAATGAATTTAATCTTGATCTTTGAAATTTTACTGCTTGATTTTCTAGATTGGTCTATGCCTATCAGGAATCCTATGTTTTTATTTGGATATCTCAATGTATGGCCAGAATGTTTTCAACCGATTCTTTTATACATTTTATGTCATTTGATTCTGTGTCCCAGAAACAGAAAGAGAAGCCTTGTTTTACAGTAGACTGTCTAAATATATCTAGAAAACTAACAGCTCCATGTTGCCCAATCGCCTTTCATTTGTTTGTTCATTTCCTCTTGAAGCGGGTCTTTGTGTGTATTTTCAAAAGTGTGTGCACCGTACATACGCCTCTGCCCAACAAGCTTTCTCCGTGCAGTGGTCTCTTGTACCGTTGCGACAAATTGTCAGCGCCGCAGCGAAATGAAGATATTGATTTCACCATAACTCCTTTCACCACCTCCAGAGGAGGCTCTTTCTGTGAATGCAGAGAAAACGCATTAAAACCCCACGCTGTCACGAGGTAGATTAATGCCCTCGTGTCACGGCTTTCCTTGGACACCGCATCAAACGCCACGCATTAGAAGTAGATTATGAGCCACTGAGACTTCTGAACACCCTGAGATTGCCACTCTCTTCTGTCCCAGGTGTGCACTAGCTCCATTTGCAGATAGAGTCGTGAAAATGAAAACGACGAGGAACAGGAATGCACGCATGAGCTTAGGCCCAGTCCTCACACGCAAAGCAAAGCATGGACAGTCACCTAGGCAGTGAATCCAGCAACACAACCCAAACCAGGCAAGAAAGGAAGAGAAGTGTAGAGGTCAAATATGTGAAAATAGTATTAAAATACGACACAATAAAAAGTCTAGGAAACAAATGACTCACCTAAGTGACATCTTGATGAAACCCCCCTCCCCTAGACTCTATTTACCCAAAACTCTGACCAATGCCTCTTTTGTAATAACAGCTTTACAGAATAACAGCTTTTCCTACTTCTTCTTAAACTTTCTTGCTTTCTATCCCTTGGAGCTAATCCTCAGTCAGGGCTGCCTGGTACACTCTCCCTTGAGCCTGTGACCTACTTTGTATTCTCCTCTGTAGTTTAGCAAGCTCCAAATTTCAGTTTATTCCCAGAACCCTTTGGGCTTACTTGGCATTTCTTCTACTATGTAAATCATTACTTTCTGTTCTCCTTATAATAAACAAATTATTTCTCTGGGACAGTGGGAGAGTATCCATTAGGATGGATGTTATTCTCTGCCTTGTGTGTACCTGAAGCAGTTTACTAAAAATCTTTATGCTCTCATATGTTTGCCAAATGATGTTTACAAAGGCCTAAGGAATTCAGACGTTCACAGCTGTGAATCAAAGACCACTACATATTTCATTACAGGCTATATAACATACAACTCCAAAAGGGCATTGTGCATGCGTGCTACAATGTGATGGTGTCTATGCAGTCGTCTGGTTGGTAAGTAGAACTACGTGGTAACCTTCCTTGTCACCAGCTCTGTGATAAGCTTGGTGGAAGGATTAGGTTGACCTTGAAGATAATGTTTACTTCTTTGTGAATTTTAAGTCTTTTTGGATACTGAAGGAGACATGCATTGATCCAAAATAAGGTATTTTTGACTTTCCTTTGCATTCACTGTTCAAGCCCAGGTAAAACATGTTAACAGTCTTTAGACCCCTTCCTTTTCATATAGGGCCTAGGACAAAATTAAATCCTGCTCTGTCATCTCTTTCAGGTGGCTTTGGATGATGTAGTCTGGGACAAACTGACATGCAGAGTTGTGCTGGACAACTCCCAGGATGCTGTGGAAGTAAGATTTCAGTCCTTGAGGTTTATTTCCAAATTGAGCAATTCAGATGGTGGATCAAAAAAATATAGTCCAAATTGAAGCTTCACAGGAGACCTTCATTAACAAGCATGTCTTGGAATTATGGCAATAGACAAAGCAAGAAGACAGCTAAGGTCACTAACAATATTTTGGTCAAATGCTCTACAATTAGTTCCCAAAGTTGGAGTCTGAGACTGTAGCTCCTGGGAGTAGATATTCAAATTCCTGTGTTTTCAAAGAACTTCTTGAACCAAGTACTCGCATTTCATAAGTGCATGCCATTCAAACAAAACTAACCACTTGTCAATTGATTTACATTGCTCATCACACTCAAGAATAATTCTTCATTCAGAAAAGACCTTAACGTTGATAAGTGCGTGGA